>CAAKHF010010889.1:1641-14347 GCA_901007745.1 Hippocampus kuda
ATTGAAATGCGGCATGCATGTCTCACGGTCTCACTTGATTATTACTTGACCATTAAAATCCTTATAATAAGCTACATTCATTATGTCAAACTTTAGTGTGAGCCTCATTTCTGCATGCCATACCATATAAATGATACAATATTTATTTCATTTATCACGTGCAAACACACACACACACACACACACACACACACACACACACACACACACACACACACACACACACACACACACACACACACACACACACACACACACACACACACACACACACGCACACGCACACGCACACACACTATTCTATTACATCACATATATGGATCTTACAGGATGTCACATTTATGGATGGTGATGATAAATGTGCTTCCCTGCATGTATTCAGAGCCTCACAAAGTGCATATGTGGAGATTATCATTCAGTGCAATCATTTAAGAAGCTCTTTCAATTGTACTATTGCATAAATATGTTCACTTGCTGAGATAGCAAATGTCATTTTATTTAATTTTTTTTCTGCATGCGCGTTACAAAAGCATTTGATTGATATTTCGAGGCTCATCTACAACAAGAAAACTATAGCATTTATCAGATGTCATTTTAGTAAAACTACTATTAACAATGTCTCATATAATTTTTGAAAGTCTTGTAGATTAGCATGTGTTCAAGTGCAACCTCGATGGAAGTAATGGGTTTGTTGTTGTTGTTGTTTTTGTAATGGAGGAGGGGCCTGGGGAGTGGTCAACCCAAGAAGGACAGGCTGCAAGGACACTGGATACTTCTTTAAATACCCCACAAATAATGAACATTTTGCATTGACAAAGACAATGTTATTGTAAATACTCGAAATACCCACAATTATTTGATTTAAATGCATTATTTGTATTGCTTTTTTTCTTGCCAAACTGTGAGCTAAATGGTCAGTGCTTGGACCATACGTGGATTCTCTAAATATCAAGCAAATCCATGCAAAAAAAAAAGAAAAAGACAGAAACATATCCTTGTTGATCATATCACAGTTGTCCTGCGAGAAAATGTAACTCAAAAGTGTTTCCCAAATTTGGATTAAAATACCAAATAGCTCTCTCTCTCTCTCTCTCTCTCTCTCTCTCTCTCTCTCTCTCTCTCTCTCTCTCTGTGTCCATTGACAAACACTGAGATTGGTTCAAATCTCCCTTAATAAATGAAGCTGTATTGTTTGGCTGCTCTTTAGTTCAGGTGTAATTCCACCATTGAGCACAAGATGGGAGCACACAATTTCGTTTGAGACTGTGTAAATTCGAAACAAATATAATTAAATGACATCCTCTGCCATCCTATGCCTACAGAAAGCAACGACTGTAGGCACATTTTAGAATGCACATCTTTGTGCATGATTTTTGATGTATAATGTGAGATGATAAGTTTAACTGTATGGGGAAAAATGCGATTTGTGTACTGTAAACACAAAAGGGATTGGTACATTGCTGCACTGTTTGTAAAACATTTTCGTCTTATCCATTCCTCTTACTCGCTCTCAATATATTGGATGTGTTCAAATGATTTTGTAGTACTTTAAAAGTCTGTTTAAAGACCTTTAAAAAATTGTGCTGTACAAACATGCTTAGAAAGTAGCTTAAGAGGGTATTTCTATCATGCGGATTTCATTTATTGCCAGGGTACTGGATGAATGAAATTATCTGATTATATTATTACATGTTTTTCTTTAAAAAATGTTGCTGTCTAAATTGTTCACCAATTCTGGATTAACATGTTTTTCTTTTTTTTTTTTTGAGGGGTGGGGTTGTTTTTGGTGCGAAGGTGGGGTGGGGGAGAGCTCAATTGCCAGTCCTTTCCCCAAACCCGAACAAATAGCCCAGTGCTATTTAAGATAGATGGCAGGAAATTGCACTTGTTAAAAGGGTTCCTCTTGTACTGGGTAGTGTTTATTTCACTTTGTCCAAAAGAAGACAATTTGAGTAAAATCTAAATAACTGTCATCATGCTGCAAAAATGGCTGAAGAAAATGTTATTCTAGGAGTGGAAGCAATTCTTCTCGACGTTCCAGGTGCTCTTGTCGAGCGACGTTGCACTGCCGTATTTGTCGGCCACCGAGCTTTTCTGTGCTTCGGTGGCGGCATCGATCATCTGCTTCTCGTCCTGCTCCGTCTCGCGGTGGTAGAAATAGTTGAAGTTGGACACGATGACAGGTACAGGCAGAGCGATGGTCAGCACCCCTGCGATGGCACACAGGGTACCCACCATCTTACCGCCCATGGTGATGGGGCACATGTCTCCGTAGCCCACCGTGGTCATGGTAACCACGGCCCACCAGAATCCATCCGGGATGCTGACAAACTGTGTCTGTGGCTCGTCGACTTCGGCAAAGAAGATGGCGCTGGAGAAGAGGATGACGCCGATGAAGAGGAAGAAGATAAGCAAGCCCAGCTCTCGCATGCTAGCCTTGAGGGTCTGCCCCAGGATCTGGAGTCCCTTGGAGTGGCGGGATAGCTTGAAGATGCGGAATACTCTCACAAGGCGGATTATCCTCAGGATGGCGAGTGACATGTTCTGGCTAGAATTGGTGTCATCGCCGGGGGTGGTTGCGAGTTCTGTGCCCAGCGTGACGAAGTAAGGGATAATGGACACAATGTCGATGATGTTCATGATGTTGTTGAAGAAGTCACTCTTACTGGGACATACGGCAAACCGGACACCGGCCTCGAAGCAGAACCAGATAATGCAAATGGTCTCTATAATAAAGAAAGGGTCTGTGAGGTAGGCTACGATGGCTTTGGCGGTAGGGTGAGGACTTGAACCATCTCTAGTCCCATTAAGAACATGATCCACACCGGGAGTGAAATCGCCATCTTCCCTAAACTCTGGTAAAGTCTCCAGACAAAAGATAAAAATGGAGATGACAATGACGAAAACTGAGACGAGAGCAACAGTTTTGGCGGCACTGGAGCTCTCAGGGTACTCAAACAGGAGCCAGAACTGTCTTTGGAGCTCGTTGGTGGGCAATAGGACCTCAGGCTCTTTGATGAATCCTTCGTCTTCGCGAAACTGCTCCATGGCCTCGTGGCCCAGTTGATAGAAAACGATCTCACTGGCGAAGACATCTAATGGGACGTTGGCTGGCCTGCGGACCCTCCCACCAGACTGGTAGAAGTACAGGACACCATCGAAGGAAGGCCGGTTACGGTCAAAGAAATACTCGTTTTTCATAGGGTCGAAGTGGCGCATTCGTTTGGCAGGGTCACCCAGTAAAGTCTCAGGAAAGCGGTTGAGTGTGCTCAGCTGGGTCTCGAACATCAGGCCCGAAACGTTGATAATCACTTTCTGGTCTCGTTCCTCTACGCCGGTCTTCTCAAACAAGTCCTCATTGTCATAGCAGTCTCTCGGCATCCTGCTAAAGACGCCGTCAGAACATGACTCGCCACTCACCAGGAGCTTTAGATTAGAGATCAGACTGCAGCTACTGGAAGTGGCTTTGGATGGCGTGGAAGAAGACGCACCCTCACGCCGCCCCCAGCAAGGGGATGGACGTGGGGATGGACGCGGGGATGCCAGGCGGCGGGGCGTTTGCTCAAGATCCGGGATCTCCGATGTGGGTGACGTCGGGTAGCCGGAGTCGCTGGGGTCGCCCAAGTTGATGCCCACATCATCCATGTTTTCGAAGTTAACCAGAGGAACCTAGATAGAGATTCGATAGATGGATAAATACTTTAATTTTCCTGACAGGATAAATAATTTGTCACTGCAGTATCAAATATTCTCACTTGCAGAGGTGGGTACGTCAGTAGAATTGCAAACCTGTCATTCATCATTTGCCTGCGGCCGGGCCACCCATCCGTTATTCCCTCACTCCGTCATCGCTATTTTCAACACACTTCCGTCAGCACTTAATTATAGTTCGTCCTGCCCAATATTAATTAAAATGGTGAATGAGTGCACTTATGTATCAGTGGATCTACATCTTATGGTGGCTGCCCAAAGATCCTTACAAAATCTTACATTCACGTACTTATTTGCAAACCTAATCTATTGAACTGTAAAGTACAGCAGGGAGGAAGTCATGTCTTCAATATGCCACTGTTTTCACTCCGAAAACACCAAAACTATCAAATAATTTATTTTATCCAGATCCATCTCCACATTGTGGCCAAAGGTGGAATCCAAGTCGTTTAAAATGAAATCCTCCACACCGGCAGGCATTGCCGGCATCCTAAAGCTGAGGAAACATTCTCTCTGAGGCAAACGGCTTTCATTCTTTGCCAAGCGTGACGACGTGAGAGAGAACGCTAGGGGTTTCCTAAACTGCTAAGATGGGCTTCACTGACCGTACTGGTGTCCAGTTTTTTGAAAACTCATTATCTGATTAACTTCCAATTCACATTCTCGCACATCCACTTCGGCCCAAAGTCTTAGGGGGCACCCACTTCCATGTTAACAGCTTGATGCGCCCGCTTGCCACACAACGCATACGCACTCCCACTTATGGCTACATCATCCACACTGAGCTCAATACACAAAATAATTTTTGGTGCATACCTCCACCTACTGAACAGGAACTGCTAAGCATTACCATATATAGTCAATGCAGTCTGCCCAAAGCAACCCTCGAGTGTATTCACCCCGGCGAACAAACACGCGAGACAACAACACACGTATTTCTGTCAGTCATCAGTGAAACGAGTCCATTCGTGACTGAGATGGTCCATTGGTAATGATCCGGTTGAAGACGATTACACTGATGAATGGAACCCCACTTCTGTCAGTGCTTAGTTTATCAGCTTTTTGAAGCTTCCCATCTTTTATCAGCAAAACGGGCATCCGTTAGTGACGTATGGATGGATTTTCCATCAATACTGATGGAGTGCCCAACTCTGCCTGCTTGTGTAACTAATACATTGTTGTTTTTTTCTAAAGCATACAGTAAGAACAAATATGAAACCAGTATTGCTGAGAAATGAAAAGAAAATTAAATCAGCAATTTTGCTATCCTCTGAAATGAAAATGAAAATCTTGTCGACTGACTGTTTTTGTTCTGAGGAAAAAAGCAAAAAAAAAAAAAAAGTATTAAAACCTTGGTATTGCTGTTAGGTTGAATTAATCGATAGTATTTTTTTTTTTTACGTTTTAGAGGTCCTCTTTTGTTGGTGGTCCTTGAATGCACCACAAACGCTGTCAAAAGTGAAAAGAAAAGTATGTTTGTGCTTTCAATGCAATTACTAGCTGGTGTGGTCTACATTCCCATTGTAATTGGACGGTACTGTATTCGGTATGTATTGTATATATATACTGTATTTTGTGTAAAGAGCAAAAAGTTGTGGTTGTGTGTTATTTAGGCCAGTATGCTAGCCAGTACACTCTGCCCCATGTGAAGGTGGTTTGTTTGTATGAATAATGCAACTCCTGATTACAGTCATTTATGTAACATGGGTTCATGATTGTGCATATGCTAGATGCATGGTGTTGAAGCTCTTTATGATACTCTCAACTTTAAGTGGTTTGTTGCCATCTTCTGAAATCGATATGCATTAACAACTTTCTTTTATTTTTTTGTTTTGTTTTGTTTTTCGCTATTTGTGTCATTGCTCGGTCCCTGTTCACTACACATTTTTTCGCAAACCTCCATCGCTGTCCGTCTCCTTGAATGTCAGGAATACAGAAAGGTGTCCTGCGTGGACCTCGGTCCTGCTGCCTGGCATGCAGGCAGCTTCAGTCCTCTCCGTAACCTGAATGGACAGAAGAGCAAAAAAGCAACCCCGTAGCGTTAAATGCTTTTTTTTTTGTCCATTTTTGTTAGCATCAGCACACAACTCGCCATCTGATACCCCCTAACGTTCCGACTTGAGATCATGACGGAAGTGAAACCTCGGCAGGTTTGCTCAGGAAACTGCTTACACTGAATGAACGTGTGCACGAGCGCGTGTGTGCTGATCACATGGTTAATTAGGTACACCTGCATCTGTAATTCAATGACATTCCAAGCAAAATGTAGACAAAACTTTACAGTTTTGTTTCAACTGCTTTCCCATCTTCATTTGTTTTTTGTTTTTAATCTACCGGTACATTTTTAAAAATAATGTCACAAGTTTTTTTTCTGTGGCTTGTTTTTTTTGTTTCCATTTTAACATTTATCGTTCTTGAAGAATGCAAAAATATGTTCATTCTTTTCATCATCACCTACTGTACATGAAGTACTTCCAGAATATTCTAAACAATAACCTGCACTTGTAAATGCTCAGGATTCTTTTTTTTTTCCCATATTATGACATATTATTCAATCTCTGTCACTTGATAATAAATCTTGATTATGGTGTAATTTGGCTGCATCACTCTATGATTTTTAAGTTTTCAGGGGTATTATATACAAAATTAAAATAATTAAAAAACAGTATTAAATACTGAATATAATTCCATCTAATATTAATGAACAAATATGAAGTATTTGCTAGAAAATACTTAAAAATAAAAATCGAAAACAATAAAACAATCATAAAAACAGAAATATAAATATCAATAATGTAAACTAAAAACCATGAAATAGCCTCACAGTGGGCTATATATATATATATATATATATATATATATATATATATATACAAACATGCACACACACACACGCACACACACACACACACACACACACACAAACACACACACACACACACACACACATGTGCACGCATTCACACATCACATTTGATGTTTTGAGTTTTTTAAATCTAATCTAACCTTGTTTGAAAAATCTATCCTTTGGACTAATTATGGTATACTGAATTGGCCCTGGAAAAGCCCAAACAAGGTAGGAGCCATCCAGGTCATGGTCATCAACAAAGCTTGCATTGAGACAACCAGACTGTTTTTGTTTGTTAGATGAAGCGTTCAGTGGTCTCTATTCAACCTTTGCTGATCGTTCTATTGTTCTTGCTCCCACGAGTCCTCTATAAGACTTTTTGGCTGTGTTCCCTTGACCTTTGTGTTCTCTGTCTTTTCTTTTTTTTGCAGTGCAGCACAACACTAATCATTCAGCAGCCAGATTTAAGAGCATAGAAAATATGGATTGTGCAATGTAAGCAAAAAAAAAAACAAAAAAGTTTGCATCATCTAGTGAGTTGACATTGAACAATGACACCATCACCTTCACCAACATACAAACAAATCAAAACAATCCTAAAGGATTACTCACTCACCTCCCGACTCCGCAGGAATGCCCTCCACTTCTTCCTCCTCTTCTTCTACCCTGTTACCTCAGCTGCACCCCCACTCAAGAGAGTCTCTTTCAAAGCTTCCATTGGGTAATTGAACACCTGATAGGAAATGAGAGCTGCTACATGCGCACAAATACAAAACAATGCACACATACACCCTCGTGCAGGCATTTAAATGCAGAGAGGGATGGTGAGACGAGGGCTGGATGGGATGGGGAGGGGGGGTCACCTGGCTTCTCACCCCCCCTCCTCCCATCAGCTCCGTGATAGGAGATTTAGTGCCTGACGTGGTGTGAAGGAAGGCTCACACCTCCTCCCCCTGTTTTCTTTTTGTCCTTCCCGCAGAGTAAGCGTGTGCACACGTTAGGATTGCCCAATCAGGTGTCACCTTGGGGATTAAACTGCATTGTGGACTCCCCAACCACTACAGGACTACACCTGACAGAGCACCTGCATCACATCTGTCCAACCGTCTTGCGCTAGGGAAAAGCACCATAAAGGTCTATAGTTTTTTTTTTCCATATGATTGAGAAACACCCTCATTTGAGTGTGGTAAACATGTGCCACTTCTATTTAGGGGGAAACAAACCCGTCATTGACCTTGGCGAATGTTTGAGGTATAGATCTGGAGCTAATAGCAATCTACCAATGAACAACTGACCCTCATTATGAGACTCCAAGGTGACTTGTTGTACCTCTTACGTAGGTCAAATGTCAGAGTAAAAAAAATCAACCTTTGCCACATACAAAAAAAAATCCCATACATTTTGAATAATATGGAAAATAAGATTTTTAAATTCCTTGTTTGATCAAATCTAAATGAACCCTTTCAGGGACAGCGGTCACTACAGTGGACAGCTGATCAGGTTATCAAGTAACAGGTTATCATTATATTTATTGGTGCATGAAAGGGTTAAAAAAGTACTCAACTCAACTATATTTACAGAGCACTTTAAAACATGCACCGCTCTACACAAAGTGCTGTACATGGAGCAAATAATTTATACAACAATAAACAATAAGACAATATATTAATAACAGTAAAGACAGTAGAAAGCACAAAAAACAGTAAAACTAAAAATCAAGTGTGAGTCATGCTGAGTCAAAAGCCAAATAATAGAAATGAGTTTTGAGACGATAGATGGACAGCAAGGGGGGCTGCCAAATGTCCAGTGGGAGCTCATTCCAAAGAGAGGGACCAGCAACGGAAAAGTCTAGGTCCCCTCTATATATATATATATATATATATATATATATATATATATATATATATATATATATATATATATATATATATATATATATATATATATATATATATATATATATATATATATATATATATATAAACTAAGCGGAGGCTCAGAGGGGACCTAGACTTTTCCGTATATATATACACACACACACACACACACACACACACACACATACAGTATATGCGCTGATGTACTCGCAGCCAAGCAAAACCAAAGTTTTTTTCTATCAATGTTCAGTGTTCAGTCTCTGAACCTCATTTTCTCGAATGTTGGCCCAATTTTGCATCAATGAATCAAGAAAAAGTGCTGAGTGCAACAATAGACTTCTATATAAAAATAGACATATTTTGCTTATGAAACCTCCAACCAATTGTGGGGAGTGCTTTAATTGTTTACTGACTTGAGCTGAATGGGGTGGATGGTCAGATGGGTTGAAATTGGGGTTTCCTTGGGTGTACCCATGTCATTGATTGGGGAAAGCAATTTCCGACGAGCGCGTTTTGTACTTGGGCATTTAGTTGTTTGTTTTTTTGGATAACAAGTGGTGAATTTTCCAAAAATTAAATGTCACTCATTATTTCATTCGGTTGGGGGTTTTGTTGTTTTTATTTTTTAATGCTAAGTACAAAAATTCATCGAAATTGAACAATCAGTAACCAAAAGTGTCGTGGACATGGTGGTAGTGTCTAAGTCCCAACAAACCGGAATTCATCTGAACGATATGTCTTAATTTTGAACTGACAATAACGTTAGCACATTGCAGTTCTTAGTGGCTCAGTTAAGAACAGATTGAACAACATTGTTACAGTGGTGAAAAAAACATTTCATCTCAGCAACGTCTTGACCTTAAAACCATCCCTCCAAAAGTTTCTCGTTGAACCTTTGCCAGTTGGACGGCTAATTTGGCAGCAGAAGGTGAGACTCTAATGTTACCCATTTCCAACCACAGCGCTTATTTGCCGCGGTGCTGCACGTCCCCCCCCCCCCTTCTGTCACACTGCGGCGAGTGCAGCACCACTGCAGCCTGCACGGTACGCATCAAGGTCGCCTCCCCCCAAAAAAGTCTTAAGTCTTTACAGTGGAGCGTTCGCTATCCATCATATTAAGCCTTTGTCTCCAGGGTAGGAGATCTCATTATGTTCACCCATGAGTGTAAACTTCACAAAGTATGTATAGGTGGTGGGACGGGGGGGCTCAAGTTCATGCAAGGTTATGAGAGAACATGCATGTGCAAGCGAAGCTAGGCTTTTTCCATTGATTTGAAAAAATACAAAATAATATTTGCCAACTCGTCTTTTATCATCAAAGTCCATTTTGACATACCTTTACACTGAGTATCACAATACAGGTCAGAATCATTAGGTCATTGATACCATTGATGTCGGTGCCTTTCTTGTTCCCCTTTTGGAGCATAATTTCCAATTTGTATGACCACCAAATTAGCGGTTATGATTCACAACAGGATATTATCACAATATTCTTCTAATAATACCAGCAGTATCACGATACAGGTCAAAATTCTCAATGTTATTGGGGTCTCTTTACTTTTACTGCAGTCATTGCTGCAGTCATTTTCCAAATTCTCTGACCACCACAATAGTGGTCAGAAGTAAGCACAATTCAAATTTCCAGTGAAACAACATTTGTCAATGATCATAATAGTATCAGGATATAGATCGTAGTGGTCAGAACAGCGATATTTTGGATATCTGTATTATTTGTAATTGACTTTAGGAGCACTTTTATTTTTAGTTACCGTACTGGCCCGAATATAAGATGGCCCTGATTATAAGACGACCCCTTCTTTTTCAAGACTCAAGTTTGAAAAAAGACTTTTTGAACACCAAATAAATTTTTATACAGAAAATAATTACAGTACATCTGAAACAAATGATTATAACAATATATTTGAGAGAAAAAGCATGTTATTTTGTCTCATTCAAATCTTAATATCTGAAGATTTAAAATATGTAAACTAAAGTGCAATCACATTTGTAATTGAATGGCTTCTGGTTTTTGAAATGTAAATTACATAATAGCTTCTCCTCAGCTGCCGATTAACCTGGCCGATCTTTTCGACCCACTTTTCTCCAGATTGTCCCTACGTTTCTCCATTTTCTATTATCTCTTCTATTATTTTCTTCTCTTTTCTTTCTTACTGCTATTTCTTATTTTTCTTCTTCATGCTACCGCTATTTTTATTTTTTCTTCTTCGTAGCAGGGGTTCACTTTGGCCTGGGGAGTCAAGTTCAGCATTTGCTTCAATGATATCTGGCGTCATCTAGCGTCGTGAATGGGTATAATGTCTAGACCCCGAATATAAGACGACCCCCACTTTTTCAGTCTTATTTCAATGCAAAAAACACCGTCTTATATTCGGGCCAATACGGTGACCATATGACCAGCAAATAACGATATAACAATAATAATAATCAAATTCTAAGACCACAGATACAGGTCAAAATCATCTTGCTAGCATGATACGATTAATACTGGCAGGTTTCTTGTTTGACTTTAAATATTTTTGGGCAGCATGGTGATCGACTGATATGCTGTATTTCGATTCCAGGCTCCGGCCTTCTTGTGTGGAGTCAATGGCGAGTGATTTGTGCGTGTAAACGTGATCGAGGCGGTGGTAAAAGGCTCAAAGATGAGCTCCATCTCAGCGTCCTGCGGGAGTGGTGACAGACATGTTCCTTTCCTCTGCCTGTCCTTTAACGCAGCACTTTATCCATCTAATCCTCAACACCTCCCCCTGCTGCTGACGTACTAAGTGTACCTGGTAACACTCTGCATTGACAAAGCGATGCTATCTTTGGCATGCTCGTGTGTCAAGTGCGATACCAGCCCGTACTGACATTTTACATGATTGAAAGCGATTGATCATAATAGTAATTTTGTCTATTATGTCTTAATGGTGTTTGAAATTAGTGACTGTCCAACGTTCCTATGTTTTGAACATGTTAAAAATTTCATGGTGACAAGAAAAAATGCTTGCAATGATTTCCAACTTTTTTGCGAATGTCTGGCAAATGTTGTTGTTTGCAGCTTGAGGAAACCCTGATGAAAACTTTATGAATTTTAATGTTGTTATTTAATTTAAACCAAAGTGTTGGCAATTAGGTGTTCAAATAACTCAAATTTGAATTTTACTTTAAAGTTGGTCTTCCACAGGAGTAACTGTCTTGAAGGACAAGCCCCTGCTACATACATTGGGCAATACAGTGGGATAGGCTCCCTGCAACCCTGCTTCGGGCAAGTGGTGTTGAAAATGGATGGATGAATGGATAACTTCTGCTGATTTTTTTTTTGATTTCTTTACATCCATCCATTCATTCCATTTTCTAATCCACTTATCATCACGAGGGTTGCAGGAGTGCTGGAGTCTATCCAAGCTGCCTTCGGGCAGTAGGCATGGGACACTCTGAACTGGTTGCCAGCCAATCGCAGGGCACACAGAGACGAACAACCATCCGGGCTCACACTCACACCTAAGGACAATTAGAGTGTTCAATCAGCCTGCCATGCATGTTTTGGGAATGTGGGAGGAAATCGGAGTCCCCGGAGGAAACCCACACAGGCACGCAGAGAACATGCAACCTCCACACAGGAAGGCCAGAGCGGGAATCGAACCCTGCACCTCTGCGCTGTTAGTGCTAATCAGTCGCCCACCGTGCCGTTAATTTCTTTACATTTGATTTTAAAATGTCATTTTTGTCAGCATTTAGTTTTTGTGTTTTATTTTTCATGCTTTTGAACGTATTTAATTCATTATTTTTAGATTTTGATTGAATCTCCCAAAAGTTCAATATGTTTTATAAATGTATATATAACTAATTTTTTTATTAATAATAATTTTAAAAATATATTAACATATTAATCTGTCACCCTAAAAAATGTCTTGTAAGAGACAAAATAAAACATCAAATATGACATGCGAAAGAGCTCAGCACCAAACGACACATCGTTTGGTGATTGTTTTTTGATTAGTGATGCCCGGCAAGCATGTCACATGCCAATCAAGTGTGTATTACTCAGTGGGGGATGGAGAGGAGTGCTTAATCTTCTTAGTGCAACTGGTCAACATTTACCGACCACATACACCCCCACACACACACACACACACACACACACACACACACACACACACACACACACACACACACACACACACACACACGCCTGCAAACACTGAGTGTTTGATCACTGTTTCAAAGAAAGCTAAAGTCACACTGGAACATTTTTTTTTCACATTTA
>CAAKHF010010899.1:0-12006 GCA_901007745.1 Hippocampus kuda
GCACGGGGAGAACATCCAAACTCGACACAGGAGGGCCGAAAAAGAAAAAGAAAACAATTATCATCAAATCATTTCGTCTGTACTCGCCCATCCAAAACCGCATGAGAAATGACAGTTAATCCACTGATAGAAACGGAACCAGTCGAACAAATAATTAAATGCCTATTTCCTGCGATGGCCGGTTGTTAATGGCACGTGCAGTCTGCAGTCTAGACATTAAACAGGAAACAGAATGCACAAAGAAGTGCGGTTTCACGGTCACAGGCAGATTGATTTGCATGATTGCAAAGTCATTTGGACACTGTCTGCTGCCAGATAGGCAGCGCAATGCTGATATCAGCTCCTGAAGATTTTAGCTCGAGATGCATTATTTCCATCCTGTTTGTACTCCAGGCACCAACTTCAACATCCAGACTGAGATGGCCTCACATACTCGAAAATAAGATACAACAAAGGCGTCATGTTTTATCTCAAAAGCATGCCACAGAAATAATGACACTCCAAAAAAAGGTTACTGCCAGTTTTCATATTTTTTCTCTCTTTTTTTGAAACATTTATTTTTAGTTACACATTACATTTGACAAAGGACATGTTCATATTTGTATGGTAAGTCTTGCTCATAAATGAATTTTCAAATAAAATGGCCCTTAAGAGCTTGCAGACATTTATGTGAAGTTCTTTCAGAGAAAACCTAAAGGCCAGTGCGTCTGGCTGTCTGTGCCCGTGGCAACAAATCACACAGCGAGTGGAAAGTCCCGCACCTTTGAGCTGCTTTTGCCGTCTAAATCAAACAGCATCTCCACCTGGGAGGACTTTTAAACATATCCTCTGTGATTGATTTGCCTCCGCTTGATCTATCGCACATCCTTGGCTTTGCTGCTGGTCATGTATTAACCTCCAGGCACCATCATTGCCCTTTAAGTTTTCTTTTTCTTTGACTGAACTTGCCTGTATTTCTCTCTCTTTTTTTTTTTTTTTTTGCAGATTGCTGACACTGATAAAATACCCACACTCAGTAGCCAGAACATTATGTACAGCCACACAATCTGATGGTGATTTCAATACAAGAGCGGCACCTCCCACCCCCTCAAAAAAAAAACAACAAAAAATAATAATCTGTCCTTGTACAGATGGTGTTGCTCAGTTTTTAATAACATTAGAAGGTTAGGGTTTTGTGCTACCAGCTAAACAAATGTAACAAAACACTTAAAATATCCCAAACCACAATAAAGACAAAGTGTACGACATGGAACTTAAATGTTCTTGGGGAAAAAAAGGGTAAAAACAAAACTAATTAAAATAGAAATCCATTTAAGTGGAATTTCTCTCCTGCTCTGAACATTCCTTTTTGTCATTAATGTTTCCTGTTATCAACTAAAAAAATACTGTTCATATGGATCAATATTATATTGTATGGTATCAGATTATATGAGCAGTAGCAACACTGTTCCAGTTAGGGAGACCTGCTCTCTATTTATGTTTACAATCACTCAAAAGTAAAAAAAAAAAAAGGAGTAGCCCTTTACAGACATTACTACCAAGAGAGCATATCTAGCTCTTTAGCTTAGCTGACGAAGCTAGCTAATCATTCTTGGTTAACATGATAACAACAGAATTAAACGCCATCGTTTTAGGTGCATTGCTAAAAAGCGGGTCTGTTGATATTTGAACGATTCAACTGACTCATTGACCATGATTTCATTTTAAAGAACCGTTTTTTTTTTTTAAGAAAAAAAAGTATTCAGCACTGCACTTGCACACTGAGCAAAAGATAGCAAAATGCCTCACCGAAAATGATTTTTGCTTCTTAATGTTCCCAAGCTTTCACCTAAATTAGTGCGAGCAGTCAACCGTGTCAGCTGTCTCTCAGGCCTTATTGTTAGTGACAAAAGGCCAAGCTATGAGTGGGAGAATCTGACAGATGGGGGTTTCATCAGCTCACAAAGTTGGGCCCTCCACAGTGCTCAAGGAGTCTTCACTCAGCGCCGAGGCTGCACCTTTAGCACAACCGCATCCATATTCATGATACAGGAGCTTAATCGCCAGCTGTTTGCATTCATCGCCAAGAGTCAACCGTCTGAGGAAAACGTCACAATTTGCCAGCTGTGTGTGGCACATTCCCCCAGATGGGCATCAAGTTGCTTTGAGTAATGCAGGTGCCGTGAATAAAACCTGACCTCTTCTCTGACATACCACGAGGGTTCACTGAGAGGGTCAAGCCGGTGTCAAATTCTCACCTCTTTGGCTTTATTGCCTCAAAGGGCTTAAAGGAGGAAGGAGGAAGGAGGGGCACTGTGATGCGGCTGTCACAGCAAAGGCAATAATTTATTTTGTGACAGGCATCGGCCTTTTTGGCTGCCTGGAGACTCTTGTGTTTTTTTTGAAAAGTTAAATTTAATGATGAATATAAAACATGACAGACATTTGCTACTTGGTCAACAACTGGAAATTCTTTACCTTGTATTTTCTGTCAATAAGCCTTCATTCCAGCACAAACACACACACACACACATATACATACATACATACATACATACATACATACATACATACATACATACATACATACATACATACATACATACATACATACATACATACATACCAGTGGCGAATGCTGGTCTGTCAAGGAGGGGAAGCTCAATTTCGGCCTACATCATAAAATGTGTCCGTTTATTTATACGTGAATTTTACTCTCCGTTCCTTTTTTTAAAAAAAATGAAAAGGTTGCACTCACCATAAGATCGGTGATTGGCTCATTTCGCTGTCAATCAAAAAAAGAGTCAACCTCAGACAGATTATCCAATCATCATGCAGAAAAACTGAGTTTTCCTGGCCAGCCTATAAACGCCCACTGTCCATAGACTCCCAGAGACGCTGAGCGTCCGGTGGGCGGGACAAGACCAGCATTTATCCAATGGCTCGTCTCGTTTCAATGCATTGAGACAACCTACACTGAACTCGCTTGACGCCCAGCGTCTGCGTTGTAAACGCTCAGCGTCCACACAGTTTAAAGCACAGTGAAACTGCGGGAATGAATGAGAAGAGAGTCGCGTCTTAACCAGTAATAAGAAGTTGATTTGGAACAAAAGTTGAGCGCTTTTTAGCGCATATTTAGTCAATGACATGTCCACACACTTGTAGTATGTACACACATATATTTGATCACTTACATTTTGACATTTTAGGGGAAGCAGAGCTTCCCTTGCAGTCTTAGCGCAATTGCCTCTGATACATACATACATACATACATACATTCAGTAGACCTAAAGCTCATTGGAGTCTCCATGTTGAGCCACGTCTGTGATTAAGATATGCATCTCTGTGTTTGTGTGTGTAGGGAAATCTGCTTTCCAGACAGAGGAAGTGAGCAATCTGACCCCCCCGCACCCTCCTTTTTTACTCTTAAAGAAGGCTCATATGGTGAGTGGGTGATTTCAGAGTGCAGGAGGTTAAAAGTGGCAATATCCATGTGTCCTTCTGAGAAATGTGCTCAGTTGCAGCAATGTGAAGCACAACAAATGAAATTCATTCAGAAATTGAAACGCCAGGGTTAGAAGCAGGGTTGAACCACTTGGGTCACAAGTTGACATTACAACTCGGCCTCACCGTTTAACGCCTGTCGTCGACTAATCGCTCATTACACGTTTTTGGCGTCTTGCCTTCCTAGCCCAAACAGACTAGCCCGCCTGCTCCCGTCTGCCTTCTGGCCGTCAGTCAGCTGGGATAGGCTCCAGCACCCCCCGCGACCCTGTTCAGGATAAGCGGTGCTGAAAATGGATGGATGAATATTACCATTGACCAATACCTGTCAGACATGGCTTAGTTGCACTTACACTATTTCTTAAACTGCCTGTATCCTATGTGAGTAGGGCTAATACCGGTAATTTTGCAGGTATGGAATGATATGCAGGATAAACCTAGTACCCCAATAAAATCTTTGTGAGGAAAAATTCACGTGTTTTTTTTTTTATTTTTTATCATGAGTTTTGTGCCTTCCTTGATTTTTTTGTATGTAAGAGAGTCCTTTACACTGGTTAAAAAAAAAAATCACAGTTTCTGGTTATTTTATTGTTCGCCTCAACCCCTTTGCTGTTGTGTTTGAATAGTATATACATGGATTAAGAAATGTACTTTGTTTTATAAAAATAAAGTATATTAAAAATCGACCAAAATTGCACATATTTTGTCCATATTTAAAATGGCATTCCGGTCATTCCATTACACCTTTCAGCCTTTCAGTAACCCATCCCGGAAATATATAGACAGACAAAATGACAATCAGAGAGACACATACACAACTGTAACGACCCCCCTTGGAGTGTTCATGATGTTGCTGGGCATGTGAAGGCCATACACACAGTCATCGTCATTTATTGCTTGCCACAAGCCTGCTGTGCGGTACACACTTCAGTGATGTTGATAATAGCACAAGGAAAGAGGGAGGGCGCGAGGTGAGATCTTGGTTAAATTGAGGCTGAGGGACTATTACGAGCGGTGCTGTTTTGCACTGTGGCAGGAAATAATTATGGTTTCGTCCTGCTATTAACAGGTGGAGGCCAGATCATTACCATCGAGAAAGACCACTTGAAACACTCACTTCTCAATCCCCCTGCTGATAATAGCGGAATGGCTTGGATATTACTATTAAAAAAACAAACAAACAAACATTTTCTTAGTCACAGTCTTAGCATGCGAATGTCACAGTCAAAGCAGTAATGGCTCAAAAACATACCACATAAGAAGCACAGGATGGGTTTGTTCACATTCAGGGTAGAGATGGGTATCTCATGGCAAGAGATTCCGTACTTATTAGATACAAAAGTTGTGTTTTGATTTTATTTCAAATACCATCTCTTTAAGAAGTGGAGCGGTTTGGTACGATAACAGTTACGTTTGGGAGCGATGCGATACAACGTATGGTCACCCTCCTAAAATGATGGTCCACGTCACTTCTTTTTCAGAAAATATGAAAAACTGCACCTAATCGTAATTACATTATATTAATTCATCATTTCTGCTGCCCGAAGTGTATGCAGTTTAATATAATTATGCAACAAAACCATCCAAACATTCTAAAAGCACCAAATGCAACACTGAAAAGCAGGTGGCCAGGAGACGCAAGTTAATAAAGGATAATAAAACATTAGGGGACTCCTCCTTCCTCTCAGGGCACTCCTCTTTCCTCTCTGTTGTTCCATGACCTTTGAATTATTGATTTTGCAGCTCTGTCGGCTTCTTTTTTCTACTCATACTTCCTTTTCCTCCCCTCACAGACAACCGTTGATTTTTTTTTCCCAATTCATCTGCTCATCTCCTTATTATCTTCCAATTCAATTCCCAGCATGCACTGCACACGTGCACTGCTGGTTTCCACATAAAGATATTGTTGCGATGTCAGTGGGGTGGGGGCGGGGGGTGATTGATACAGAGGTAGTTGCTAGCGCACCTCTTCCCCGAGGAGACACAGAAACGAGGCTTGGATAAACCTCCTTTCATCCTGTTGGCTAACACAATATTTCCTGAAAAATAGCATCCTTTGCACAGTTGGACGATGACCGGAAGGAGTCTTGTCGATGTGAATGGAAAAACAGCAACATATCATCACGGAGATAACACAGCATAAGCAAGAGCAGTCATGTGATTGGATTATTATTATTTTTTTTTTTGTATTACAGTACTCAGGTGTACTTTTGGATTCACTTTCCATAGGGCAGCCGCCTTACCCTGTGGGACACGACTGTAAATAGCTTCCAACAGCTCGCAAGGCCCCCTGGGAACACACATACACACAAACACATGCACACTCTCCAAGTGACACAGACATGCAGCCAAACAAAAATAAACCTGAATCCACATGATTGTGCATGCTGTAAATTTAGTTCAGGCCAAAAACCATTCATATAAATTTGGAGTCAAAGTGTTCGGGTCCGGCAGTGTTGAGAACCCGTTTTTTTGGAAGCAAGGCAGGAATGCTCTCAAAAAGCATTTCATTTGAGGAAAGAAAAAAAAAAAAGAGGCACTCTGGAACCATAAAAAAAGTAATAATAAATCAAGTCCAAAACGCATATTAAAAAGTAACAAACAATTACACTAAAGTCAGCAGCACACAGGGATGTGTTCAGTGACAGCGACTACAAATAAAAGCAAAGACCCAACAATGGCAGGGAATTAAATACTTTTTTGGGGGGGGGGGGGGGGTCAAACTGAAAGCACGTGCTAATACAGTAGTACACAAAATTTGAAAATGGAACCCCAAAGATTGACCGTACTTTCCAGACTCTAAGCCGCTATTTCTTTTCCCCCATACATTGAACCTTGCGGCTTTTAGTCTGACGTGACTGTGAATTATTGAGTTTTTACAGGCGAGCTTCAAGCCGCTAATAGATTTAACCATGATCTCGCTACGTCTGACCAATGAAATTACCAAATATGTCACAATGGGCCAATAAAACTGTCCGAGTTTGCCCACATACTGAATATTCATCAGCTATTTGCGTTTGGAGTGCACATGTGTGAGGGAAGAACGGGGCGGGCTGCGTCGGGAACAATTGAGAGCGAAAAGAAGAATCTTGAGTGAAGGTTAATGAGCTTAGGGAACAAGTGCCATAAATACAGCCATCTCTGAAGTCTGATGACTGTCTCTCTGTTGTTTGTTTGGATCCCGATGCCCACCATTGCTGGCCAAGAACAACAGGCGCTATGCTATCCCCCGGGGGAAGGCAACTTTGGCTCTCTGCGACTTCCAAAGGCTGCAGTGCTGCGTGTTGAAGAAGACTATAAAAACTTGCTGGTGAATTTGACTCGTGTGACAAGAGAGACGGAGATAGCTCTGGGATGCTACTAGCTGTGTTCGGAATTGTTTGGAGAAAAAAAAATTGTCTACTGCTGTTCAAGCACTTAAAAAAAAAATCCATCTGAGTGACCGTTTTCTTTGCAAATATCCCATGTTGTAACCTGGAGAAACCGTGGCTATTAATAGGAAGTGGCCAATGTATGTACAAATTTGTTTTTCTGGCTTAATTTAGCTGTCGCGGCTTTTAATCGGGTGCGCTTTGTAATCCAGAAATTACAGTAGGTAAAAAGTCGATTATCAAAATAATCGTTTCTGGCAGCCCACCATGCACACACAAAGAGGAATTGTATTCTAAGAAATGGAACAAAGGAGAAAAAAAACCCACTTATCTGTCTGAGTGAATGTCTTACCATTTGAGTTTGGCCACAAGTGCTGTTTTGACCAACACACTGACAAGACATGGCCCCACTTAACTGAAGTAAAAACAGATGAGAGTAGCCTGTTAGCCCACTGAGTTGACCTGAGCTCACTGCCGTGAGTGCAATTTTCAAACTTCACTTTCATTTTTTTGAGCGGTTCCTATTCTGACACTTTTCCGACTATGTGAGCCGAGATTGCACAAAAATGACCTTTTCAGAGTTGTGAAAAGAAAAGTGGGCAGTGAAAATCGGCACTGGCACACACAAGTGTAAAGCCCCTGAATAACAATACATTTTTCCTTTTTTTTTGTGGCAATTGGTTCTGTTTACCGTATTTTCCACATTATAAGGTAATTAATTTTTCTCAATAGCCAACAGTGCACCCTATAATCCGATGTGCCTTATATACGGATCAATATTCTGATTTTTTGGACATAGTATTTTAAATGTTCTTTGTTACAGCTGCAGCAGTTGTGAAACCTCAATATAAATAAAGCTGTATTGTATTGTATTGTATTGTATTCTCTTTAGCGTAGCTCTATCTAGTGGCTCCATAATGCAACCCCTGCCACTATTGTAGCTTCTATTCTATGCGCCTTATAATGCGGTGCGCCCTATATATGAAAACTGTTTTAAAATAGGCCATTCATTGACGCTCCGCCTTATACTGGGAAGCACCTTATAGTGCGGAAAATATAGTATATTTAAAAAGAACCATTTTCCTAACCCCCTTGTGCGATGTTTGTTTTGGATTTATGACAGGGGTCATATTTTATTTTATTCAGTAATTTGTTGAAATGAATGTAAAAATGGACATTTTATTTTCGTTCATATTTTTGTTGTTGTTAATTTGAATGACAAAGACATTTTGTTTTGAATATTACAGCATTATTGCATGTGACTTGACCGACCTCCAGAAGTGGATCTTTGACTCATAAAAAATATCGGCGGGCCTGCACGACACCATCGGAGACTGAACCGTTTTTTTCATTTACACAAACCGATTTAACCAATCCATGTTCAATATGCCCGCATAATGGCAGACGATGGTTCGCTACTTTTACACAAAATTAATCTACGGTCAATTTCAGACAATCAAGGAAAAGGACGGTGGCCGATTTTGAGTGTTCAATGATCGAACATGTTTTGGGGAGAGGGAAGGAAGTACGCAGAGAAAACTCACGCAAGCACGGGATGGAAACATAATATTTATATACCGTAATGTATACAATGTGTAAACACAGTAAAATTAAGCACTCAAGCCCACCACAGGACCACTGCCGGGAAAATGTCACGGTTCAAAATAAGAATTGATGTACAGCCACCCCCAAAATTGTCTCGCTGGCCGTATGTCACCCTTTGGATAATTCTGTCGCAGGTATTCTAAGAATCTGTCTCAGGAAAAGATTATCCAGGGACAGCTGCACGCTCTCTAATTTTAAGCGGAGGCCCGAAGGATACGGGGCTTCGCGTTGCGTTGAGCTGAGAGACGCCAACAAAATCAAATCAAATTCAATGCGATGCTCTGTTCTCGAGGGCCGTGAGAAGTTTAGGGTCTGCTCTTACGGCACAGACTCAACCTGGTGACGCCTCACGGTTCACTCGGCTATTTTACCCCCCCCCCCCCACCCCCGTTGCTATGGCAACTAAACCTACAGGCACATGAAAGCCCACACAGAGGTGAGAATGAGGTCCCGGTACCAAAGCGGCATGTATGAAGCACTAAATGAGAATTTAGTTATTTAAGTTATTAATTAACTTTTCAAATTATTTTTCATTTTGGACATTAATAAGGTGACATTTGGGTGTTTGTTGTTGTAGACGAGCGTGCATTCAGTGGCGTTATTATTGAGCATCCACATTGACATGCCTAAATGCCCTCCAACACCAATTAACCGTGCATTGTGATTCGCATGTGAAAATGTTTCAGTCATAGCTTGAAGCAAGGCCATTGTGACCTCAGAACTCTCTTTAAATCCTCAATGAGCAAACAGAGTTGGGGAAGGACAAAAAGAAAAAATCAGGGTTTGGACAGCGCATTAGAGACAATTATGTAAGTGAATGAAAAGTCAATGCAACTTGCCGACCTTCCTCATAGTACTGGTGATTGCATAATTTGCCTTTGGCAACCTGGAAATTCTATTTCATCATGCAGGCTTTATATTCGCTGTTCATTTTTTAAATATTGAGTTTTGACTTAAAAAGAAAAGTAAAAAAATAAGTCATGTTCAATTGAAATATTTTTAATTGTTCATGATTATGCACTTGTGCATCTGCACATTAGGTGAATATATATACGTATATATATATATATATATATATATATATATATATATATATATATATATATATATATATATATATATATATATATATATATATATATATATATATATATATATATATATATATATATATATATATATATATATATATATATATATATATATGTATACGGTTAGCACGTCGACCTCACAGTGCAGACCTTGTGGGTTCGACCCCGGCTCCGGCCTCCCTGCGTGGAGTTTCCATGTTCTCCCCGGGAATGCGTGGGTTTTCTCCGGGTACTCCGGTTTCCTCCCACATTCCAAAAACATGCATGACAGGCTGATTGGTCACTCCAAATCGTACCTAAGTGTGAGTGTGAGCACGGGTGGTTGTTTGTCTCCATGTGCTCTACGATTGGCTGGCAACCGGTTCAGTGTGTTCCCCGCCTACTGCCCGAAGAGAGCTGGGATAGGCTCCAGCACCCCCCACGACCTTTGTGAGGATGAGGCGGATTGGAAAATGAATGAATTTAAAAAAAGTGAATTTGCAGTTGAAAAAAAACCTTTTTGTCATGTTAGGTTCATTGTAGACTCTAACTAGCCATTGGTATGAAAGGTTATCTCAAAGCTTTTGTGATGTACTTTTAGTAATGACATTTACAGGATGTACTGTTTGGCAGAAATTGTACTGGCGGAGGTTTTAAAATTGACGGATGATGAATGTTTCATTGACTTTAAATTTGAAAGCGTCAGCCGTTAATGGGTCCCATGATGCAAAGTTTAAGTGGTGCCAAATTCCAATAGCGATATCTCTGTCCGTGTGTGTTTGAGCGGATACATGGGAGTGGGAATCCTGGAGGAGGACATGGTACTGCTGTATACCATATTGTGTTGCACTGATATAAAGAGAAAGAACAGATGGCTGGTCTAATATTTTTTTTTTTGAAAAATATGCCTCAAAAGTTACATAAAACTAACGTATTTTTTTTTTTTTTTTTTGCGACACCACCACAGAAGTGTACCATTAATGGAACTCATTGAACATAAAATGGAAGCTTCTATGATATAGGGAATGTTCTGGGGCTGAGAAAAAGCAATTCTGATAAAATGCCACAAGTTTACTGCAAAATGACCTTCTTGTTCTCCTCAAAAGGGTGAGTTGTCGCATTTTATCGAACAAACAGTTTGACAGTCATTAGCTTGTCTACATTAGGATGACGCTGAATCCTACTTTTAGGTTTGTTTCTTTAGTACACCAAAAATATGCATGGGTGACCCAGGCATATTTTGGGGTCAATGCGAGCCATGTTTCAACAAAAAATGTGTGTCTGTGTGTTATATTTGGGTAAAAAAAAAAAAAGGACGTGAGACAAATGATTTGAAAATGAGGGGATATTGAGAGCATATACTGGATGGTACACATCTCCTATGTTATTTTTACTTTTTTGAAATATTACTAGTGGGCATATTTGTTATTTTTGAACATTTTTGGGGAAAAAATCATTCACGAAACGATTCAGCATTTGCAAAAAAAAAAAAAAAAAGGGACATGCATATTTTGATTGATATTGTGACAGTCAGTTACAACAACTTGGTCTCAGGCTTATGATATGTTTTGTGGACCCGAGAGCAGGAGAGTCCACCTGCTCGAGGCTGTTTGAACGCATTTTTCACGAGCTGAACTGAAAGATGTTTTTCTACGAACACAAGAGGCCTACTTCTTTCAAATCCTCACAAATCTGTAGTACTGAGCACTTCTCCTTTGCCAAGAAAGTCCATCCACGTCACGCGCGTGTGGAAGATAAGCAGAGGCGCAGGTGTGTCACGGACTGCCCACTGATGGTGATACCGTACGGATAGTGACCGTTTTTCTGACTGCCTGAACAAACGCTATATCATAAAACGGCACATTTTTATAGAGTAGCCATTTATTGTGGGCAATCAAAGACACACCTGGGCATACCTGGCTGGTGTTTAACGAGCTCATGAAAACAGCATGATCGGCATGCTGCTTGTGAGGAGAAGCTTGAGCAGCGTTGAGGATCTGAGCGAGCAACTCATCTCTTAGTCATGAGATGAAGGGTGGGCCGCGATGTTTGGAGCGTCCGCGTGCACACAGCTTTGTGTTGGCTCTTCAAGTTGCATGACTGCCGCGTGCCGAGCCCTCCTCCACACTAGATTCCTCTTGGTTTTGCCTCACTCAGTGGAAGATACACACGTACACACACACTCAATAGCAGCACACACCCGGGTTTTTGTGATCAAAAAAAGAAAATGAGCTCCCTTAAATATTTTGACTAGTGTAATAATAATAATAATGGCTGGCAACCGGTTCAGGGTGTCCCCCGCCTACTGCCCGAAGACGGCTGCGATAGGCTCCAGCTCCCCCCGCGACCCTAGTGAGGATTAAGCGGTTCGGAAAATGGATGGATTGATGGATAATAACAATAATAAAGCCATCTCCATCAAGGCCCTCATTTTGAAAAGGTCGAATATTCAGACGTATTGTCAGGTTATGAGGTTA
>CAAKHF010010900.1:0-39596 GCA_901007745.1 Hippocampus kuda
ACTGGTTCCGTTTCTATCAGTGGATTAACTGTCATTTCTCATGCGGTTTTGGATGGGCGAGTACAGACGAAATGATTTGATGATAATTGTTTTCTTTTTCTTTTTCGGCCCTCCTGTGTCGAGTTTGGATGTTCTCCCCGTGCCTGCGTGGGTTTTCTCTGGGTACTCCGGTTTCCTCCCGCATTCCAAAAACATGCATGGCAGGTTAATTGAACCCTCTAAATTGTTCCTAGGTGTGACTGAGAGCGAATGGTTTAAGTGTGCCCTGTGATTGGCTGGCAACCAGTTCAGGGTGTACCCCGCCTACTGCCTGAAGACAGCTGGGACAGCCCCAGCAAAGGGAGTTAATAAAGTCACATTACAATGAAAAAAAAATAGCTTTTGTAATAAATGTCGATTAAATGTAAAGTCTTAGGTTTTCTGCAAACAGCAGCTTGTGATAGCTTCATTCGTGCCCTGTGGAGGGCGTTGCTGATGTCACTAATGGTGGTTCTAGGTTTTTTTATTAACAGCAGTCACAATATTCCTGTCGTCAGTTGCTGATATTTTCCTTGTTCTGCCGGTTCAGTCCGTGTAACAAGGAACAGCTCTCTTGTTTTCATTCTGGTTGCATGTGGTAGAAATGTAATCTTTTCCTCGCTGTTCCAGTACATTTAGAGGGGCGTAATTAATACCAAATTTCCAATCAAGGGCCATTGACACTTTTATATTTTCTGAGAACCATATAAATTTATTTATTATTTATTATTACTCTTTAAGTAAGGAGCATTTGTGGGTCTTTTCATAATAATTCCTCTGAGGTTTTATTTGATTTTAGGTTTGCATGGCAGGATGGGACAGCGACTGACAACAAATTCAAGAAAATGGAAACAAGAGACATGAAAAAAGTCCTAAACCCTCACAGTAGGTGTGAGGTATCTTGAAGGAAGTCACACCTTTCTGATCCTTCTCTGATGACTCACACCTATGCCTCAAGCCCTCCTGTTGCCAGAGCCCTTTGTATCCTCACAGGAATGATAATGGCCACTCTGTCCATTCCCTCCCCTCCTCTGCATCTGCGAGGATGGGGTGAGGGGTGGTGGGTTGCTTTCACTTTGTCCCAGACACTTCATGTCTTGCCAAAGTGGAAACAAACACACAATTGTCTTCTCGGCTCTACCCCTGATGGCCACAGTCTGTTGCTATGCACTCCTCACTTAATTGTGGCAACACACAATTGCTTCCATTCTTGATTATTTCTCTGTGATTGCAGTCATTCAAGCTGAGGTCTAACGACTGACCTTTATGGATCAATTTTATTTCTGCAGTGTATCTTTATGTACACATTGAGCAGATATACTTTTATTGAGAGCAACTTTGGTTTGTAAAGGATGCAACCTTTCAATAGAAGTCACATAGGGGTCATATGCCGGAATGGTTCAATCCAAAAAAGAATTACATCTTCAGCGAGTGTACCAATATAACATCAGTGCCGCTGACGTTATAGTGGTACACTCACTTGGTTTGTATGCGGACAGCGTGGGATCGGTTCCCACTCATTGATGGTGTATATGTGGGTGTGAATGGTTGTTTGTCTCTTTATGTGCACTGCGAGCGGGTGGCGACCAGTTCAGGGTATCGTCTCAGTCTGGTGGGATCGGCTCCAGCACTCTCCCGCGATAAACCCAGGATAAACAGTATTGAAAATTGAGGAATGTATATTTCAAAAGATGCATTTTCCAAGACAGGGTGATGGATGTTTCAGGATCCTGTTCAGATTAAAAAATACGATTTGACTTTCAGTTTCCACAAAATATCCTCTGTTATACAGTACATCGAGATGTCACCCCATTTTGTGCATGCCCTTGTTATTTTCCCGTGTGCTGCATTCAAAGCGGTCTCGCTCTTCACATTAACTTGATCACCATGAACGTATCTATTTGGCCTCCCGGCCCCTCAGTGACATCATAAGGCATTTATTGGTCTCCTCCGCCCTAGTTGGTCTCAGATTAGCGTCTCAACCAAACCAGCCGCATGCGCTCCCACAATAACAGTTGTGACGTCACGATACAGCCACGGACTCGTGTTGCCTTCAGGCACACCGTGTTACCTCCGAGCGACCATCCCCAAAGGGCTGGGTGCACTATACCAATTTGTGAGTTGTGGCGCAAAAATATCTTTAACAAAGTTTAAGATTAGAAACACACAGCAACCTAGATCGACATGCAGTACTTTGTTGATACAATTTTGTAAACTACACTCATTTTAAAACAATATAAAGTATTATAATTTATTATGTTTTTTTTTCAACATTTATTAATGAATGTGCACCAGTTGACTTTACTCTCATACGTTGAGTCATGAATTGTGTTTAAAAACTGAATTTGACTGATGCACTGTATAAAAATCGCTGTACTGTAATGTGATTTGGGAGTAGGGAATAAGTGTCTGTAGTTCTACTTTAATACTCTTATTATTTCTCCTGATTTAATTCAGTATTGAGTACAAACAAAAAGGTACGGATATCCAAAGAAAGAAAGAAAATGTGATATGTATTCACAAGTACGTTATTACTGTATACATAACGAGGGGAACTGTGGCATGTTTATTTTTCACCTGCCAAAACAGCACAAAGGCTAACGTCCCACAGATTGCAGCCGTCATTGAACGCAACAAAATGCAAACCTGCGAGAGAAGCGGCGATTGAAGGGATTGCAGACGGCCATTTTAGAGCTACCGTCAACACCGCGTATTCATCCATTGCTCGTTTTTTCTTTTTATCCTGTAAACTAAGCCCTCCGCCCGACTGACAAGAAAAGTACAACGAGAAACAGAAGAAGAAGGGCGTGTGTGTTCAATTTTATCGCGGCTGAACTCAAAGTCGGGATGCGCTTCCGAAGGAATAAACTCTTGGCATCCGTCGTCCTACTGGTCCTGGTGCTGGTGTGCGCGCTGGATGCGGCTAAAGGTAACTAAACTGGGGTTTATATGGTGCAATGTTTGCTCTGTGTGGACATGTCGGATGGGGCTTTATGACAGTGGTGAGACCCACCAGGCTGGTTTCTTAGCCGGTGAAGGTTACAGCAAGGAGGGATGCATGCGGAGGAGGAACCTGTTCTAGGCTGCTCAGCTGCCCGATCGAGTCGCAGCAAGTGCAAACGGCGATGCTGGATCAAAAGCACTCCGTCACGGCCTTTCTTCCACACTAAAACACCGCTTCTGTCCCGTGTTGCGCTTTCAAACATCTGGGCTGATTTTTGTTTTTTTTTTATTTTTCATATTTATTAAGACAACGGAACGACCCTTTTCTGTGTTCTGTTATTCGTCTATTTTTAGCCTTTGACTGCATCGCGTCGCCTTTTAGCCGCTTTAAATAAATAATGAGATTGCTTAAATAAAATCAAACCTAATTTTTGTTGACCAACGTTAGTACATTTGCACAAATCCCACTATTGCGCTTTAATGTAGTTTGTTGTTATTTTGCGGTTTAAACGGAACAAAAACGTCCTTTTTTTATTGTTATGATTAGCAGGCCTCGTGTTGGCTACGCATTGCAGATCCATGTGGATTGTGAACACGAGTGGGATCATTGAGGACAAAAACAATTGGTTCCGGTCGTAGTGGCGTGAGAATTCCCTAATCAAGACTGAACGTCATTCAGGGTGGAGGGGGCTTGCAGGGCTGCATGTATTTGCTGCAGGCGGTGCACCTCCCTCCCGCTGTCCCACGGCTCAGACACGATCACCCTGTTTGTGTGAAACCATGGAAGTCAACCCACCCAGCGAGTTAGTGAATTGACTGCACATCAGCGTGTTACGGAGGCTTGTGATCTTCTTGAGGTGAAGAAAAGGAAAATCGATAATGTCAAACAGCAAATGATCAGTGCTGTGTTGGTTTTGGAGTGTCATTTAAATCTGTCCTGAACACTTTTACACTGCCTGTTAGTGTTGGGCTTTATTCGTACCCCCCCCCCTTTTTTTTGGAACGACTCTAAACCCCCTCCCCTATTCACTGTATTTTTGTGCTTTCTGAAACGCCTTAGAAGTCCACAAGATGCCGCCAAACTTATGTTTATGTAGGAAAGTAGTATGTGTCAAGGAAGTAGGTTGAAGTGATATATCTTGACTGAAACACGAGCTTTGTATGTTTTGGAGGAGATACTGTAAGTTTAGTCTGGGTTGTTAGTGGAAGTTACAGAGTCTTCACCTCATGAGCATGTACACACACTCTTCTAGTGCATTTAAAAAAATCTGAAAGCCACTTATGAAATGTTAACCAAAGTTGGTATCTGGGCACCTTTATCTTGTAAAAAAACAAAACAAAACAAAACATCATTTTTCTTTGCATTTTGTAAAGTTGAGACACCATCTTTAAAATCATCACCATTTGTTTATTGAACATGGAAAAAAATACTCAAATAGACATCTAATGTATTATTATTTACTTATTTACTCTGTCTTATGTCCATTTTTATGTGGAGCAGGTATAGTTGTATTTTTTTAAAAAGTGCTCTATGAATAAAATGTAGTTGAACTGAGATGTGTTCTGTACACTAAATCATCTTATTCTACTTGCCTGGTAAATACATATTCGGGCTGTCTGTCGAATCCTTTTAGAATTGGTTATCCCCACGACTCTTCCATTGAACAAAAACCGTTCACGATATTCTTGCAGGGTCCAAAACAACACAGTCATGTAAACAAGTCAAACATCCACCAGAACGATCCGTTATCGGCTTTCATTATAAAACGTTTTCATGGCTGTTTACCTCCATGTTACTGTTTACTTTTTTTTTTTTTTTTGCATCTGCTGGCTTCTCAGAACTTATCAGCCAAAGTGAAATGTGAAATCACCATCTGGGTGAAGGCTTATGTTGTATCAGCCCAGCTTGGTGTTCAATCAGCATGCTGTTGCTCCTGAATCAGTTGCGCCAGCGAATCTCTTGCTGCAGAAGCAACACTCTGGTTGACCTCTGTCACATTCAGGTCTCGGAGGATAATGATGCGGTACTTCTTTTACCTGCCTGAAATGTTTTGTCATGAGATTGCAAGAAGCCTTTTTTTTCCCCCCACATGCTGTTGGAATCGGCACATTTCATCAAGAGTTGCAAAAGGAGTCTCTCACCACCTCATGATTCAAATTAGTTATGATTGAGAGGGCGACAATTTATATCAATGACTGCATAATGTCGCAATGTGATTTCCTCACGTATCTCATCCCTTCGAAATATTTTACTTTTTATTGTAGTGTCTGAAAGACATTGAGGTCGTCAGGAAGGATGATTCCACATCAGAGAAATTCACCACATTTCACATAACCTGCTCGCACTACAGCATTCTTCTCTTTTTTTCTGTCCGCCACTGCACTTTTGCACTTCCACTTTTGTCATTGCGCCACCATTACTATATTTAATTGATTGTTGAAATGTTTGAAGCAACACTGTGGTTGACTGGTTAGGATGTCCGCCTCACAGTGCAGAGGTCGTGGGTCCGATTCTGGACTTTCCTGTGTGGAGTTTGCATATTGTCCCTGTGCCTGCGTGGGTTTTCTACGGGTACTCTGGTTTCCTCCCACATGCCAGAAACATGCCCGTGAGGGAAACTGAACACTCCAAATTGTCAACATGTGCCTTGCGATTGGCTCGCAACCAGTTCAGGTTTCAGCTGGGGTAGGCTTCAGCACACCCTAGAGAGGATAAATTAGTTCAGATGATGGATGGATGGATGGATAATACATTCAGAGTTTACCTACCGTGGTGACGAGATCTCATCTGTGTGTTCCAAGTACTGCTGTGTGGAAAAGATTCCACCCTTCACTATTCCTCCCCTGGTCGACTCGAAGGAGCTGTGACACACAGCACGCCGAGCATTCTCTCAGGCCACTTTAACTGGAAAAGTGCTAACATTGATCCGTTGAAGATTGTCCATCGGTCACTTGAACAGCGTTGTGCAAGATCACCAAATTAAATGGATGGTCACCTGGCTGGTTTCTCCTCACTCAAAGCAATTTCATCCATCCTTATCTGAACCGTTTATCCTCATGAGGGTCAATGGCGTGACGGAGCCTATCCCATTTGTCTTTTGGCAACACCCTAAACTGGTTGCCAGCCAATCGCAGGGCACACAGAGACGAACAACCATTCGTGCTCACAATCACACCGAGGAACAATTTAGACGAGAGCGTTCAATCAACCTACAATGCATATAAGGCCAGAGCCCAGATTTGAACCCATGACCGACGCACTGTGAGGCGGACATGCTAACCAGTCGCCCAGTGTGTCGCCCTCAAAGCATTTTAGCACATTGAAATTAATCCCCACACTTATTTCTTCAAAAACGCGATCATAAATCTCCTCGTGCTCAAGAATGACTTGTCATTGCGTTCATGTATTTTATGCACAAATTATTTTCCAAAAAAATTCACACACGTGTTATTTTTTCATATTATGAAAGCCTTTTCTCTCATTGAGGGCTCAACTTTCGTGGGTGCATCTGGAGGCGGCGACATGTTTGTGAAATTCAAATCGAAGGCAGCGTGACGAATCAGCTTTTTTTAAAACGCCGATTATGGGATGGATGGGGATTTGTTGTGTTGATGTTGGTTTGAAACAGTATAGAATGGCGATATAAGATACAATCCCAACTTCCATGATTCTGTGTTTGATAACTCAAGCAAGGTTTTCTTGTCAGGCTGCAAATAGCTACTTCAAGGCTGTGGCTGTAGATTCTCACATTTGATGTTGGAGGAACGTGAGATGGCAGCAAGTAAAAATGTCAGTCATTATGAACATATCACCTTTTGATTAACAAGATCCACTTTAAGTGTCAGTGGTTTCTTCCACATTAACACATTGTCAGTCACCTAACAAGAGATATCAACGCGACATTTTTTTTGCCACTCCTGGGAAAGCTTAGGTCACAAAGGCTGAGATATGACTGCATATTATCTGGAAGCACTTCTGGGTAAAAATAAAAGCAACAGCAGGTTGTTTGAGGATATATTATTTCGGTAATTCAATAAAATGCCATCAAAAGAGTGATTTCAGAACAGATGGTAACCATTATCACATGTCTTGTGCCTGCTTTGCCCTGATTAACTTGACTTGGCCTCCCAAGAGAGCTCTGTTTTTACAAGATGACTGATTTTTTTTCTTTTTCAGGATTTCTCATGGAACAAAGGCCTTTTTTTTTTGTGGGTCTGGTTTTCCCTATAGCATATTACAATGTCCCCTCTGTTCATGGGACTACGACTCAAATTCTTCAGGAATGCGTACGTATGATAATCCCCCAGAAAGTGCCATACTTTTGAAAGCCTTCGTGTTTGGTAAATTGACCCAGAGTTCCTCGATCATAAGACGACTGGTGACTTTGCGCCCATTGGTGTTTTTTGCTAAATGGAGTCTGTAAACTGTCAAGAATGGGTCGCTGAGTTGCGAATATTTAGGTTTAGGTGGACACAGGAGGACTCAGAAGTTGTGCTGGTGAAGTCTGTCGTTGAGTTAAAATGCAGGACAAAGGAAAACTTTGTGAATGTATTACAAAAATGTTCACGATGCCAATCAGTATTGACTTGAAATATCTCAACTCTGACAGAAGTTAGATGTACGTATGATCGACTTAATGATATTAATGGGGGAAAAAAATGCTTTCATGTGATGCCATATCCAAATTGGCCTATTATGAGGGAACAGGCAAGAGAACATGTAACCTGCTCGGGCAGCTCGGTTACAGCCGGCCGCTCGAGACATCTCACTCCTTCACTCTCAGTGGCCCTTTTGTGCCGTTTTGCACAGAGACGCGATTGAGTTGCATTCAAGGCTCTGCCATCTCCCAGAGCCCCACCAAGCCTTCCCCGCCCCTCCTTAGAGGAGCTCCGCGGCCGCAGCGGGTGCACCGTCTGTCGGGAGCTTGTAATTGCATGGTGGACAAACAAACGCTGATGCCTGGCAGGGGAACTGAGAGGTGCCCCTATGTAGCGATCGGAGGTCCCAGAGGTCTTGAGGTTCCAGCCTGTTTAAATCCACCTTGAACACTCGCCGCTCTGTTTTGGAGGCGGCTCGCATCAACAAGCTGAGGAGGCTGTAAGGCGAGATGGACAAATACAGACGTGTGCGCACTGTTTCAAACCGGGAGCAGATTGTTCCTTCATTTTGCCGACGCTGTAGATTTGAAAGAGCCACTTGAGCGCAAGTTGAAGCCATTTATTCATGCAAAATTGGATTTGCACGATATTTTCGCTGATTTGGCAGCAGTTTTTGTTCATTTGTATTGCCTGCAGCAGCCAAAGGAGGCCCACCGGTGGTTGTTAACCTTGAGAACTATGTCCACTCCTTCCATACTCGGGTTATATTTAAAAGAAGTTTTTCAGTTTTTGAATGGGAAACTAATATTTTGTCTGTTTCCCTGGTAACAGCAAGGTCTGACTGATTGAGTCTCTATTTCTTTATTTACTGCAGAATTTAAAATGAAAAACACACTGGCAAAGGAACATTTCAAATAGCAACTCTAAAATCTACGAATGTTTCTGTGAGTGCAAATGGTCAGTTTTGGTATTGGTGTCAGTTTTCAGTTATATATTTGCATTGCCATTTTCAATGTATTTCTAAGTCGGCCGTTGGTGATTATTTTGTCAATTAATCATATCAGTCAGATATTTTTAAAAAAGTAACTTCCGTCCCTTTATACAGAAAAAGTAAAGTAATTTGTGACTAAATTACTCATTTAATCTGTAACTTGTTGGAAAATAGGAAAAACATTTTCATTGTTTTCCAAAGTAAAACTAAATGCTTTAGTTTGATTCAACACAAAAATAGTCTGCTATCATGGAGGACAACAGTGAGCCACTGTGATGTCATTTTCAGTCGAGAGAAAGGGGCAAAATGGCCGCCCCCCTGAGATAGCTAAAAACCGGTAGATTTTACGACTCAGCTCACATTCCAGAAAAGACAACATTCATCAGAATGTCGTGTTTAGACTAGTGGGGGCGCATAGAACATATTACTGTAAAGATCATTTCGGAGTTGACTTCCCGTTTGAAGCATTGCACAGCAGTGGCAGAGGTGGCTAACATTTCACTGCCATGGTGACACAGACATGGCTATTTTTCCTACGCCATCATTACACAACATCCTCTCTGTGGGTGCCAAGCATTATCTGATAATAACTGCCTGATCATCTGCTGCAGTCATGATGCTGCAATGCCAACAGCTGCTCGAGTATTTCTCCGGCGACCCCTGGGTTAGCATGACAACCGAGTGGCAGTTGTATTTTTGGTTTGCTCTGTGGCATGAGTGTCATACAAGAGCAGGAGGACGTGTGCTGTGTGCTCTTTGGGTGTTTGAAAGCGACTGTTGGACATGTATCCTTTTGAGTCTCAGGCTTACCACAACCAGTTGTGGCTTTAATGCTCTTTCGGGAAGTATTTGATTATAGTTATTGGCTCAAAATCTTGTCAGTTGGAGCCCAGCAACCATAAAGGGACATTGTAATTGTCCTTGTAAGCTTCCCCGTTGTGTGTAGGGGAGTGTCATTAATGACACTTTGTGATGATGTGTAGTCACCAACAATTTGTTGTTCAAGATTGGCTTTTTTTTGGGGGGGGGGGTAATATTTTGTCCTACTCACAAAGCCTTTTAATAATAGACAAACGGTCACACAAATTGCCTGGAGGTTGATCAGTACAGATGTTGGAGTGAAAAATAGCTCTGTGGGAAATACAGTGGAACCTTACGTAGAACATCCTTTTGAGGCCTTCCCCCTCCGTCTTCTTATTTATTTATGTTTTTAATGGAATGAAAATAATGCAGTTTTTGTGTCCAACGGTTGCTATGATAAAACCCGAAACCGACTGCAGGCAATGTAAACATCAGAGCTGGGTATCGCCACTCGTGAGCTGCAGTCAGTATTTCAGGCTGTCCTCCACACTTGAGCGTGTGGAGGACAGCAGCGCTGCAGTGACACGACAAAGTGTGCACGGTCATTGTGTCCGCCCTTCTACAGAAACGACTTGAGCTCACATGTTCCGGCCGATGTGTGCCTTCTCCAAAATCCTCGATTCACCCACCAGGCAGGGCGTGTGCAGTCGCTGGTATTTGTTGTTTTGGTAAACTGTGACAGTGGCCGCCTGCATTGCTTTGATCGATTGACCTTGTCAGTAAATAAATGGACACATCTCGTTACCGGATTAAAATGCCTTTCAGTTTATTTGCCATGTAACTGGATTGCATAGCTGCGTATGTGTGATGGCTCGTAAATGTTTCCAGTGTCACAGCAGCTCTGCATCTCGATCTCCTCACCTTTTGTTGTCTGGAGCCGCAAAAAATTAAAAGCCTTATATTAGCCTTACAATGAAAGCAACACATGCTGTATGTATCTATATTAGCTCTATTAGCCTACTATCAAAATGACTAAGTAGGCTACAAATACACATGAGCCTTCATGATCATGAAACCATGAAATCATGAACACCTACACAGTGGATACGACTGTACAAAGGGTCTCATCTGGAGCTCCTTTAATAGATGTACATTGCAGGCGTAGATGAATTGGTTTCCGAATTAAGTTAATTGAGGGAAAATCCATGCTGTCTCAGATTAACAACTCCTTACGACACATGGAGGATTCTGTACATCTCAAAGACCCTATGTTAGTCTCATTCATCCTAATTCCTAAAGCCTCCCCTCAAAAATTCCAACCCCATTTACAATTTGCTCATGATAATAGACAGCCAGAATAAATCTTTCTTAGAATGAAGTCTTTATTTGGACCAATCCCCTCATTGTTGCTGTATTTTCATGCCCACCGGAAGCATAATGCGCGGTCTAACTGTGCGCGTGGGTGGGGTTTTCTTTCTGTTGGTATTTTTGTAAACATGCGCAGTTGGACATGGGCGCCTGCGCCATTGTGGGAGTGAACACAGCGGACTTGAGTCCCGGTTCATGGAAGCGGCTCCTCTCATACCTTTTAAATGCGGAGAGGCGCATGGTCTCCATGGCAGAAGCATAAACTGACGCACATTAATAAGAACCTGCAAGATGGTGTCTTGTGTATTTCTCGTTCTGTCCTGTGTTTACGTGTTTTGTTCCATCTTAACTTTTGTTATATCGTCTTGAGTTGTGCTTCATCTCAATCTTGTCCTTGTACAGAATTAACGTAATCTGGAAAAAGGCTTGCCTCGACGACAGAGCACATGTTTGATTGACTGTTATTTGACCTCTTAAGTACTGTTCTGCTCAGTACTGCAGTGGCAGCTCTTCAGGTGGCTCTGCAGGTCCAGTAAAAAATGTTATATTTTTGTTCATGAAAGCGCTATATAAATCAGCATGTATTGTATTGTATTGTATTATATATTTTTAAAAACAAATTTAAGGATGTCTTGTGGACTGAAGTGACATTATTGACTGAATTGACTTAAATTCAACACAAAAAAAGCAAACCATCATCATAAACTGGTTAAGATGTTTGCATAAGCAATGTGTCATGTACAATTCAGTGCTGGATTAAGTGAAACTCTCAACACGATTGAAAATCAACGGGCAACACGAGGCCCAAATGTGACCTAGCTAATTGTAAGTGGGACTCCACAGAGGCTAAAGCAGATTAATGTTGTCGTCTGGCCCCACAATCTGTCTAAAGACATCCACTTCCTTTCGAGTCACATTGGGTTCATTTTAGTTCGCACTTTATAATATTGCCTTGCCATCATCGGTGGGCGATTCCCATTAGTAGAGGTGCTTGCATCATTCCAGCCCTGTGCGAGTAGCACTCGATTAGTTTTCAATGATTTGGGATATGACCAGGATGTATGCAGTAACACACATGGTAACAGTGTTACGTGTCACTTGGATTTTAACATCGTATAATTTTGAAGTCTACCTTTTCCTGATGTCAACCACACAGCTAAGATGATAATATTGCCGATTATTTATTTTATCTCATGAATCTTGATCAACATTTAACCAGATGAGTTATTACCGAACAAAAAGTTTTCCGCAATTAATGAGGGCCACTTGCCTATTATGCGGCCATTACTTGGCGTCGTAGGAGTCCCCCAATTTTAAAGCGCCTTGCAATATATTAACGGTGACCCTACAGTATTAATCAAACCTCATAAACCAGCCAAATAAATGGACAATCGTTTTATGCAAGATGAGAGTCTGTATAGCTGGTTTATAAATAGGCCTTGCATGCACAAAGAGATTATGTAATGCTTGCAGTCTTTAGCACCAAAATAGCGCAATGCCTCAACCATAGAAGACTAATAAATACTAATACATTTTTATGGTACAAAAAATAAATAATAATGTCCCCCTCGCTCAGAGAATCTGCTCTTGCCGGCAGACTAGGTTAGCATCGTATTGCTAGATTAGCGGCATAGTGGCGGAATCATCTAGCGTCGCTCCACATTGGATGTGATAGAGCTGCCGCCCGTCAATGTTCTTTTAACCGTCCCAAATGTGCCACTCACTGCAGCTTTTTTTTTCCGCAGCCGCCTTGCACGCGCCACGCTTGCTATAAGATGGTCCAACCACTGTTCTGCGCACCGAACAGCTATCATTCCTAACAAAAGTGGAATGTGATGGCCGAAAATCTACAATTGGTTTTACATTTCATGTTAGGGGTTCTGAAATGAATGAGGACGAAATCCATGACATCATAAAAAGGACTCTGTGGGGTGGGGATGGAGAGGGGGTGGGGGGGGGGCGGTCGCTGTTTTAAAGAAAACCCAAACTATGCACATTAACTCTTCAATGCACCTTGTAACCTGCTAACATGATAAGATGTCCACAGTAGTAACCGCTGTACCTCAAAGGGTTCATTGTGAAAAGAGGTTTTCACCGCTGATGTTTTAATAGACGCGAACGCTGTGCTTTTTCTTTCCCAGTCAATAAGCACAAGCCGTGGATCGAGACCACTTACCACGGCATTGTGACAGAGAACGATGACAAAGTGCTGCTGGACCCCCCTTTAATCGCACTGGACAAGGATGCGCCGCTACGCTACGCAGGTGAGGAGGCGGGGCTTAATGCCGATTCTCTTTTGGATGTACAATTTGTTTTTAAAGCACGGTTTATTTTGTATGAAACTCCAATTTAATTTTAACATGCCGCGGTCTTTCCATCTGGTTTGAAAATGTGTGATCCCCGTGACGGTGAGATGGCCGGCGACCGTATCTTTCAATCCAGACCTGTTTGATATTCAGATGAAAACACCCTTTCATGTTTAATGAAAAGGGTTTTGGTTTTTTTCACATATATAATTTTTTTCAATCACATTGGGATTGACTCTGTCCGTGGGTTCAAAGCACCACAGCCCCCCCCGGAAATGATTTCCCACCGTTTCACATCACATGAGATTGTTGAGATCTTTTGTCTGCTACTCGCTTCCTGCTCAGTGCTCCCGCACCGCTTGAGCCGACCCATTTTTAATCTCAGATTACCTCGTGTGATTTAGCGAGCCAGCTACTTCCATCCACGTGCCTGTCGGGAGCTTCCCAATGTGACTTCTTACCCAAGTCAGTTGCATTGCCATGTTCTCAAGTGCGGATCTTTCCAGCAGCGAATCGGCAAACAGTTTTGCACCCGCCTTACAGTTACAATGAATGTGATGTCTAAAGATCCTAGTTACAATACCAGGTCATGGTAAAACTCTCGGAAAAAAAATTCATGGTGAAGCAGCGGTCCTGCCGCAACTCTCGCCTCCTCATACGAGATGTCGAACTCATAGTTTATACTTTTGGGTTTGAAATGTATCTCTTGTGACAACAGTCGTTTGAACCTTTTCGGACTCACCTCATACGTGAGCGGCAGCATCATGCTTTGTGTCTGTCGTCTGTTGAAACGTGTCCCTTCAACAAAATTACAATCGGGACCAAATGCCGCCCAAAAACAGAGCCACAAAGTCACAAATTGGTATATCGCAACCCGTTTTATTTTCTTTCTTTGTCTTTCCTGAATAAAAAATATCAGATGTGAGAGTTTGATCTTCAATGAATTTGAACTGTTGTTATTATTTTAGAAAACTGCCTTGCTTGGGACTACGGGCTCCAAACTAGCATTTATGCTAAGTCCGACGCATTTACACTGTTTTATATTGAGTTGATTAATGTGCACTGCCCCAATGTAATAAATAACCAAATAAATAAATTGTAGAACACATGGGAAAGATCTGAACTATTTGTTATACTTGGAAGCCGGGGTTTGCCTCTCCAAAACGTTTGTGTGTTGACTGATTGTATCAATCGTTCACATTGGTAAACCGAATCGAATTTGAGGCCTGCACTCCTGCTCGCTGGGCCTCCCTCCCTATCTGACGTGAATAGTCAGCATGTCCATGTGAAGTATCTCCCCGTGGACAAAAGCTGGCAGCCTGGCTTCACGTGGCAGCAGGGCTGACTGGCGGTGTCGTGCCAGCCGCCTTCTAGTCAGTCCATCTGTACCCAAAAGGTACAGTTCACTGTCAAGGCCGTTGAAGCCCAATCATTCGCTCTCAAATCAGGAAGATAAGAGAAAATCCCATCGGAGAGCTCATCTCACTAAGCGCCAGCCCTCAAACGAGTCTGGCGTTCAGGGTGTCTTTCCATATCTGCATGATGACTTGAATTGAGGCTAATGGAGCTTGAATTGTTTACACCCAGGCCTTTGTGCAGCCGGAAAAACGAGGTATTTATTCAAGAGGGAATATTTTACAATAGCAAGAAGACTGTTTTTTTTTTTTTCTTTTGTTGGGCCCGGTTTGAAAAACTGTTCCTGCAACACATTTAGCAGGTGAATATACTGTACGGCGTGACATTTTTGCATCGCGGAGCGTTAGCGGTCTTTCGTGACAGCCGATCGAGGCGGTGCTGCTGAGGAATTCATGAAGTCTTTGTGTGCTGGTCATTAGGGCTGTGGTGAACACTGAGGCCCACAATTGGGACTGCACGACTGCTCCTGGTCAGCCGCTAAAAGTAACGCCCACTTGGGATTCTTTTAGTCAAGCAAAACGACAATGTAAAGGCCAGCAGAGGTATACAGCATAAAACCATTAGTATCCTTTTTAGCGTTTTTACTGTTGAAGTTGACACTTGGGACTTGAAACTCAATTTTTCTTTTTGTTGATGGTGCGGTTTTGTACGATGAGATCCATTCATTCATTAAAACTCTGTACTAATAAACGAGGCAGCCCGATGATCCAGTGGTTAGCGCGTCGACCTCACAGTGCAGAGGTAACACACTGTTCAATCCCCGCTCCGGCCTCCCTGTGTGGAGTTTGCATGTTCTCCCAGGGCCTGTGTGGGTTTTCTCTGGGTACTCCGGTTTCCTCCCACATTCCACAAACATGCATGGCAGGCTGATTGAACACTCTAAAAATTGTCCCGAGGTGTGATTGTGAGCGTGGATAATTGTTCGTCTCTGTGTGCCCTGCGATTGGCTGGCAACCGGTTCAGGGTGTCTCCCGCCGACCAAAAACGGCTGGGATAGGCTCCAGCACCCCCACGACCCCTGTGAGGAGAAAGCGGTTCAAAAAATGGATGGATGGACTTAAAAATGAATAAATCATCCACATGAAACGCTTTCTGTCCAACTCCTCTCTGACTTTTCTCTTTGGGTCAATGCCGAAATGTTTACAAGCTTTTCGTCCTAAATTCTCAAATGCTGCATCCAGTCTCACCATCAACTTCAGCTTTACAGATGCCAGACGGTGTGTGCTGTGCTAAAGGTGTTTACACATCGCACGGGCAGATCTCATTGCGATGTTAATTACTGCCAATGCGCCGGCCTATTATCTGATGAAATACCAGCTATCAATATGTTCTGTCGCTCTGTCACCTGACCATTTGTAAGGCTTTTTTTGTTTCCTTACCGAGCTAAAAGTGAGCTTTCAAACATAAAAACCGCCACGCAGTAAGTTCACTCCTGTCTCCTGTTGTCTTCTGAGCTTCTAACGCTTCTTTAACTGACCTCGGTTTATCTTCTCTCCCCTCCCTGTAGAGAGTTTTGAGGTGACCCTCACCGAAGAAGGTGATCTTGGGCTCTTTCTTCTGCTTTGTGCTTATTGTTACTATTAACCCACTAACACAAAATGGCATCTGCACATTCACACAGAAACGCCACGCCCGCCTTGCTCCGTAATTGACCCATTTGGTTTTCTTGACTTTTTATGTTTTTTGGGTTTTTATCCACCTCCCCTTGACCAAAGAATAGTTTGGAGTTTTGATAGCTGGATGAAGAGTATGCTGTGGGGCTTACTAAATTAGAAATATCTGTGCATGAGGCATCCCTCGCAGTTTGCAGACCCTAACAGTTTTTTCAGCTGTCACCAGGAAAACAGAAGGCTGCTTCAAAAACAGCGGCTCTTCACCAGATTGGATTTTTTTTTTTCATCAAAAATTCCGAACAATATTTGAGGCACAAAGTGTTTTTGTCGTGCCTGATGTTTTTTTTTCCTAATTGTAAACTCTTCAAATGAAAGCTGCTGAGATTGTTAACCAATGCAAACGCTCTGCTATTGTTGCATCTTTGCCCGAGTGGATTTTTTATTATTTTTTTAATCTCCACCACTAATATATCCCATTAGCATGGCTGCAGTTGTCATTTGATACGGATGCAAGCAAGTTGATATTTCGAACCCCAGTTCTCATCCAGTACTTTTTATTTAAATATGCAGATTTAGTCCCCGTAATTGGTTGGGAATTAATTACAAAATCGTTTTGCAAAGAAAACTGTGGTTGAATGTAGGAAATGCACAGAGCAGTGTGGTGACATTCCTTCATGGAATTATGACTGAATTTACGCTATCTTTGAATTTCAATACATTGAAGGCCCCTACCGCCCCATCCTCTTCTCTTTTTCTTTGGCTTATGTTCTGCACATTTTCCTAACGAATAGCTCGTAACCTTTATTCATCACAAAAAGAATTAGGTCACCACTGATAGTGCTCTGTGATGTTCTTATTTTGGAGGTTTGGGTTTCTCTTAGACGAGCATACTTTTGTGAAATGCCTGAGCACATCTTTTTGGTTTCTGCCTGCATGACTGAATGCTGACAATTATTTAAAATGGCTTGGAAACAAAACACGCCGTCTTCTGTATATTATTGAATGTCCCACCCCCTTCCCAACTCCCCCTCAAAATGCTCACCCAACTATAAAAGTGCGTTTGGGCTTCCTCCACAGACACCACCCACCCCTCAAACGTCAACTCCTTGGCTCCTAAAAACCTGTGGCTGATCTTTTTATTATTTTTTTTCTTTGCCTTAATTCATACATTTTGCTGTGACCAATTAGATAAGAAACAACATGCATTTCACGCCGTTTTTAACGCAATCTCTTTTTTAAAAAATTTTGTTCAGGTGAGATTTGCGGCTTCAGGATCCATGGGCAGAATATCCCCTTCGAAGCCGTGGTCCTGGACAAGTCCAGTGGCGAGGGGGTCATCCGGGCAAAGGACAAGTTAGACTGCGAACTGCAGAAGGAACACACCTTCACCATCCAAGCGTACGACTGCGGAGAGGGACCTGACGGTGCCAACATGAAGAAATCACACAAGTCAGTTTGAGGAGTTTCCATCTAGTCTGAGTGGCTTTCTCTTCTTTTGCTTATTTGCTTCATCTTCCGCCGAGTCATCTGGATCGTGAAAGCCCTCGGCCAATGACAACACTAGTTTTGCAGCCGAAGCTTATTAAGTGGAGTTTGTCTTTGTCAGGGCCACCGTCCACATCCAGGTGAACGACCTCAACGAGTACTCGCCGGTCTTCAAAGAGAAATCCTACAAAGCCACCGTCATTGAGGGAAAGAAATACGACAACATCTTGAAAGTGGAGGCGGTGGATGCGGACTGCTCTTTCCAGTTCAGTCAAATCTGCAACTATGAAATTGTCACGCCAGATGTGCCCTTCACCATTGACAAAGAGGGTAAGGACTCCCGCCAATGAACCTGACGGTCCCTGCCGGGATCGGAGCCATAATTTGCATCATGCTCGGCACATTGATTTTCGCAATCAATTGGGCCCGCTGGACGGCTCGTTTCGAATGCACCCCCAATTAAGACAAAGGCAAGGAAATGTCATCCAAGCTGGTCTGCTATTCAGGCTATACCACCGTTTTTGTAATATCAGTCCAGATTTATTTTTCATTTCGAATTTTAGCTGTTGCACTCACAGATAAGGCGAAATGTTAAAACATTATCCCGTGCTATTTTATTTTCAATCTTTGTATGATACTGTCACGACTGCTTATCAGCATCCGAGTTTCAGGAATGACTAGTTTGAGTCACGTTATCTCACCCCAGCTTTGACATTCAACAAACAGCGACTCGAACGCCAGGCGATGTTTCTTGTTTCCGTCAGGCCTCATCAAGAACACAGAGAAACTAAACTATGACCGAGAGCACATGTATAAGCTGACTGTGACCGCTTACGACTGCGGAAAGAACCGCGCCTCGGAGGACGTCCTGGTCAAGATCGGCGTCAAGCCAACTTGCAAACCCAGCTGGCAAGGTATCAACATGCTCCCCGACTTGCTAACCATCACAATGTATATGTGTATAAAGAAAGAGTTTCACGTCAACCGCTGTTTTGTCAGAAGGCTCAGTCTGCGTTGGCCTGGACAGGAAGTGCTTCTTTTAGCCTAACTTGTGCGGACAAGTCCAGCATCGACTGCTGTTGAAGGACACCTTTGTCACACTCCCTCGATTTCTTGCCCTCAGGCTTCAATAAGAGGATTGAATATGAGCCCGGCACAGGCAGCCTGGCTCTTTTCCCCAGCATGCACCTGGAGACCTGTGACGAGCCAATTACGTCCATCAGAGCCACAATTGAACTTGAAACCAACCATATTGGAAAGGGATGTGACCGCGACACCTACTCCGAGAAGTCTCTGCACAAGCTGTGCGGTAAGGAGCTTATTTTCGGAGTAGCGGGAGTCCACTGTAAATGATTCTCTGACTAATTGGAAAAAAAACAAACAACATTTAGGAGCCAGCTCCGGTGCAGTGGAGCTGCTGCCAGCACCCGGCAGCTCCACCAACTGGACGATAGGACTACCCACCGATAATGGGCACGACAGCGACCAGGTGTTTGAATTCAACGGCACCCAGGCCATCAAGGTTCCGGACGGCTTGGTGAGCACCAGCCTGAAGGAGCCCTTCACCATATCGGTGTGGATGAGACATGGCCCCGGGGCCCACGAGAAGGAGACCATCCTCTGCAATTCTGACAAGACAGGTAACTGCGTATGAACGTTTGATTGCACTTTGGAAACAGCTTCATATTCTAAATGTAAATGATTTACGAAAATCAAACCTCATCCCTAATAGGCGCCCGGTCCTCTTTCCAGTTGATTCAATGAAAATAGCCGAGACGCCACATGAGAGGCAATATCTGTTCTCACAATTTCTTCCATTTCGATCTCAGAAAATTGTAGCCTTTCTTGTCCTCTCATCCACGTTTCTGCACTCAGCGGGCTGGCTCGTATCTTTTCCTTCTGACCCCTGCCAAGTTCTTGCTCACCTCTCCTTTATTGTCTCTGGTTGTTTATTTGAAGCTCAAACTGACCGGATCTTATTGACTAGAAAGTCTCAGAGAAATGTGTTGATGGCTCATCAACTTCTATCCCCCCATCTTATATAAGAAAGATTACATCCTTGCGGTCGTGCATCTGTACTGCCTGTGATCATGCCGCCATTATTGCCCCGCCACCACCATTCGGTACAGCACATGGGGTCATAAATTGAATGAGCTGTCACGGCAGAAGAGGTCATTTTACGTTCAACTGATTATTTGCCGATGTGAACATGCAGTTTATTCAAGACCGTTGTTGCCTTTGAAAGAACACAGCTTTGTTGTTTTGCTGTGTATCAGTTTCTGTCAAAAGTAGTTGAATAATGTGAAGAATAATAAATGTTCCAAATTCATATGATCGTGTCCGGTCATATCCACCCTGCAGACTTGAACAGGCACCACTATTCCCTCTACGTGCACAACTGCAGGCTGATCCTTCTCCTCCGTCAAGATCCCTCGGAGGCGGAGAACTACAAACCAGCCGAGTTCCACTGGAAACTCGACCAGGTGGGCTCCTATGGCCACATTAACTCAAACTGCTTGTTTCACCCCCCCCCCCCTCCCCCCTTTCAAAATGGTATCAATGGTTTCATACGTGTTCTCTGCAGGTGTGTGACAAAGAGTGGCATCACTATGTGCTGAATGTGGAGTTCCCCACGGTGGCGCTCTTTGTGGACGGGACAACCTTTGAACCCTTCCTGGTCACGGAGGACTACCCACTGCATGCTTCCAGGATTGAGACTCAGCTCACCGTTGGTGCTTGCTGGCAAGGTAGGACGTGTAAAACTCTGTTGCACAACATGAACGTTGGAATTTTAGCAATGCAAACATTGCGATGCCTCTGCGGAAAGCGTCTATTCCTATTTTATCATATAATGTTTGCAAAGTAACCTCCAATGTGGACTCAATCCCACTAGAAGATCCTCAACCTTCCTCCCTGTCTCTCCCGAATCTCTTTTTTCCTGTCTTCTGCAGAACACTCGGGACATGACAATGACACTGAGACACTCTCTGAGTCTTCCTCAGGTTGCCCAAAATCTTTCCCTTCTCAGATACAATACTTCCATGTGTCTGCCATGTCCCACCGCGCTAACTGCATCCTCATGCCACTTCGACTAGAATTATCCCTGCACATTCTAGCTGCAGACACGTTTTTGTTTTCTAGCATGTTGCCATGATTCACTCCCGTTTAAAGTATCATTTTTTTTACATCATCATCCGACCAGATCAACTGTACTAGACACAGGATAACCACAAAACGCACTGCTGAGTGCAGCCTCCTCTTTCATCGCGTGATCCTGACAGCGCAAATGGATGTTAATCCAGGTCAGATGACAGCGGAACATTCAGACACAGAGACCGTAGTTAGACACTCTGGACTACGTCACCTGATCAGTCATGGATATGCCCGTCTGGAATATCCCAGTCCCTCAGGATGCATCGTTTAATGCACAGGTGTCAAAGTCGAGGCCCAGGGGCCAGATCTGGCCCGCCACATCATTTTATGTGGCCCGCGAAAGCAAAATAAAGCATGCCAAATTTTCATGATGCTTGCTAAAGTCTGAACGAAAATTTCAAATCGTCATATGTAATCCACAATAACAGTCGTTATTCTTGACGTCTGATTTTAAAACTAGTTATCCATCCATTTATTCTGCGCTGTGCATGTAGTATGTGGAGGTGATGAAACATTTATATGGTTTCCCAAAATTCATAACGGCCCTCCAAGGGAAACCATAACTACAATGTGGCCCGCGACAAAAATGAGTTTGACACCCCTGGTTTAATGTTTTGACAACGTCATCTTTAAGTTGGTTTGTTCTGTTCCGCAGTAAACCAGCAGTACCGTTCGCTGGGTATTGCATGTGTATATGTATTCGGTCGCCCATGATTTTGTTGTCGGAACCAGCCTCATTTGGGCACGCACACTAACTTGCATGAACTTGAGACTGCCTTTATACCTCGAGCCTGCATGCACCGATGTTCTGGCCCGAAAAGGTGAAACGTGACGCCTAACTCTTCTCTGTCCTTGTCTCTTTGTTTCATCCTCGTCAACTCTCACGGCGTGCACAGGCGGAAACGCACGCATGGCCCAGTTTTTTCACGGAAACCTTGCGGGGCTGATGATTCGCTCAGGCAAGCTGGAGAACAAGAAGGTTATTGACTGTTTGTACACCTGCAAGGAGGGCCTGGATGTACAGCTGCCCGAGGAGGTGGCTTCCACGGTTAAGGTGAGGAAGCCAAAGCAAACAGCGCAATCCAATTGGCTAATCTTATCGAGCCCTTGCGCCTTTGTCTGGTCATGTCTGGCGTAGCTCAAATGCGATTTTGTTCACGTCTCTTCCAGGTGGAGTTTAACCCCAACCAGTCCTCCCTGACTGTCGAGGGGGACGACATTGACGCTTTTGACAAGGTCATGCAGCACATCTCTTACTTGAACTCCCGCCAGTTCCCGACGCCCGGCATCAGACACCTTCGCATCTCCACCGCCGTCAAGTAAGCAGCAGCGAGGAACCCTGCGGCCATTTTTCGACTCCTCTTCGTCATTGTTCGGAAGTGATTTTCTGGTTTGACGGGACTGCATTAATCAGGCTTTTCGCATAAGGCGATTGCTATTTGTGGCGCTTCATATATGTAGCGATCACACCCTAATGAGAAATTCAGTAACTTTTTGTATTTAATTTACCATCATTCTAAATGACCTCATTTGTTATTTACTCCCTAATTATTTTATGGAGGGGGGGGTTAAAATTAAGTTCTCCGCACTATTGAAATGTACAAACCTAAAGATCAATATGTTCCCTTGTAGTCAAGGATTGCAGGTATTTATGAATTTGTCTCGCCCGTAACTGAAATTCCCTCACAGGGAGAATAAAATGCACCCATCTCTCTAGGTGCTTCAATGAGGATTCCTGCGTGACCATGCCGGACGCTGAAGGTTACGTGATGGTGCTGCAGCCCGAGGAGCCCAAGATCAGCCTGAGCGGCATTGACCACTTTGCCCGCAGTGCTGCCGAATTTGAGAGCCAAGAAGGCGTGACGCTGTTCCCCGAGCTGCGCATTGTGAGCACCATCACCCGCGAGGTGGAGGCTGATGCGGAGTCCGAAGCCACCGAGGGAGCGGACGATGACCCCACGGGTGGGTGAAATGCGAGCTGGAATTGAACATGAGTGTTTTCTCATCCCTCCCACCCACCCCCCCCCTCCCTCTTTAGTGTTCTTGCGCAACATGCATCACACCCATTAAGCAGCATAAAAGTCATATGATAGCTGAAGCGGTACAAAACAGTGAGTACGGGTAACGCCGCTGCTAATAGACGAGTCCAATCACAGCGTGGCGGGAGGATTATGCCATGCAGCCAAAGGGATTGGACAGACTGAGTGACAGATAGGTTGTTTACTCCATTATGGGGAGGGGCCATTGGAAGCTCACCATCTGTTAGCTTTGTCCAGTACGCGATCTGAGATCGGGAGACAATACATTTGCACAGCGGTTGAAACTGAAACCGGAGTGATGAGGACAATTGATTAAGCATCGGGCAAGCAACAAACAAGCCTCCGAGACTTCATTTAATTCTAACGTCCAAACAAATTCGACACAGACAATAACAGTTAAGGAGTGCACTTATGTGGGGTTTTATGGACATTGGCACATATTTTTAGATTGGAAAATGACACCCTTCTTCAGTCGTACTCAGCAACTTGATGTGTGATACAGATAACGGCAGTTTTCAAAATGAATTAAAAGCATGACAACACGGAGGCTATACATTGGAAAAAAAAAATAATGAGCCGCAAAACACGAGTTGATGTTTCTCTGTTTGAATGACCGCTGACTTACCCTGCGATTGGCCGGTGACCGGTTCAGGGTATCCCCCCTGCCTACTGCCCAAAGACAGCTGGGATAGGCTCCAGCATGCCCCGCGAACCTCGTGAGGCTAAGCGATTTGAAAATGGATGGAGGGATGGATAGTTCTCGAAGGGTTTCTAGCAATCCGCGTGGTAAAATAATTTTGATTTGACTTTTTGAAGTGATTCTTCTTGTGTTTCGGTGTCTTACAACACAACTAAAAAAAGTCATCGTTACTGTTCTTTCAGTCCAAGAGACGGTGGTCTCTGAGGAGATCATGCACAACCTGGACACGTGCGAAATGACCGTGGTAGGAGATGAACTGGATGCAGAGCACGAGGGCCTGGAAGTAGACACGGAGCAGCTGCAGCAACGTGGCCTTGAGATGAGCTCCTCCCACCTTGGCCTCGTCATCACCGGTATGGACAGTAGCGCTCGTGTTCGGCCTTTTGAACGCCTTCATTCTCCATGCCTTCTCGTGCTCCAGGCGTGAACACCATGGCCAACTACGAGCAAGTCCTGCATCTCATCCGTTATAAGAACTGGCACACCGAGGCGCTCTTCGATCGGAAATTCAAACTGGTGTGCTCTGAGCTGAACGGGCGCTACATCAGCAACGACTTCAAGGTCGAGGTAGGACTGAACTGGTTAGTTTAGTCTCGTGACCGCGATGTGACGCGTGTCGTTTGTGTGTCTGCTCTCCAGGTGAACGTCATTCACACAGCCAGCGCCATGGAGCCTTTCCACAGTGCCATGGTGCAGCCCAACTTCATCAACCCCGTGCATCAGGCGTCCGTGGATCTGTCTGGCCACAACCTTGTCAACGCTCACCAGTCGTCAGGTACTGCGGCATGGGCCGGCCTTGTTTGTGCAACCCTCACCTAACCACCTCATGGCAATCCAATCTTCGTACCGCATGCTAGCTAAGCTACTCACTGACACTCAGTGGCACCTTCCTCGGAGGAAAAAAAACAAAGCGCCCATTTTATTTAAGTGGACGACCCATCTGGAAATCCATGCCATATCAAAAAAGTCTCTCCAATGTTTTATATTTTGACTTTATATTTAGTTTAGTGAGACGCACATGGCTCCTGATGCTGCAAGTAGGACATACATGAGTCAATGTTCATTTAACCCCCCCCCCCCCCCCCCTCCTTTTTTATTTTTATTTTTAATGACATACGTTTAGGGATTACACTTGAGTGCAGCCTGTGACATCTGTGCACCGCCTTTTATTTCCAGGTTCCAATAATCTTCCAGGCTGTCGGGCTCGTTAAGCCTGCCAATGCACGAGAGGGCCTCCACAATGTTAATAAACGCTCAGCAGGGCCGCTTCTTAACCGGAGCGGGCTTTCAAAAAAAAAAAAAATCTGACCGGTCTCATTGTGTGTGTTTGCAGTGGTTCCCAGCGCAGCCACCATCGTCATCGTCGTCTGCGTCAGTTTCCTGGTGTTCATGATCATCCTGGGCGTGTTCCGGATCCGGGCCGCACACCAGCGCACCATGAGAGACCAGGAGAACGGCAAGGAGAACGAGATGGACTGGGACGACTCGGCCCTCACTATCACCGTCAACCCCATGGAGGTAAAAGACAAACATGTGGGGTGGTTGGTAGGAAGGCAGCTGTCTCCCTGCGACTGCTTGATCGTGTTGCCAGCGCCCTACTTTTTCCACCGAGCTGTCATGATTGACAGGCTGCTGGGGATGAGGAGGGGGCTTATTTATGGGATGATATCGTGCTCATTTACATAAAAGACACACACAGTCAGTCAGAGAGGAGCTCTATACTTTCATGACATACATATTTGTAGATGAAGTCTCCTGTAATTGCAGCAGTTCTTGGCACGTGGATATTAAAATCTATATGGAGATACACTTTAATTTTTTTTTTTTTTTTGGAGCGCAACCCTAAAGCTGACCACTGCAGTAAAAGTGGACACGATGTAGCAGGGTTAGCTAACACCAACATGTATTTATTCGTTTAATTGTCCTCAGATATAAAAATGACACAGTAAAAATGCATCCGCTCGACCATTGACTACTTGTGGATTAGACAAGGTTATGGCTTGACTGACTAACACTCCTCCCGTCATTTCAACATAGTTCCATTGCACCCAAATAGCGCAGGACGTTACCAAAGCTCTGCTTTTGTATTAGACAGATGTCTGTGCCATCTTGTGGTGTTTTAAGGCATTTCAGAAAGAGTTAGATACTGAATCTACAATTTGGTGCTCATCCAAACAAGTAGGTTTTTGGATTTGCTGGAGCCTGCCCATTCGAAACGGCACGTCGTTTTGTAAGTGACATTTTTATGAGTCTGTCATATTTGATTTTGCCATCACCCTCAAAAAAACTGAGATTGGAGTCAGGAAGGGGCAAAGATAGTCTGGTTGTAGTTAGATTTTTGTATGCCGGCAAATGGCCTTTACATCACGCCGCCGCCTACACGGCAAAGCGCCTTAAAATGGCTCGGATGTCAGCACGAGCGCAGGTTCACGCGGTTTTTACCGACGCCTGTTCATGTACGCAGACGTACGAAGACCAGCACAGCAGTGAGGAGGAGGAGGAGGAAGAGGAAGAGGAGAGCGAAGACGGCGAGGAGGAAGATGACATCACGAGCGCCGAGTCGGAGAGCAGTGAGGATGACGAGGGCGGCGAACAGGAGGACCAGCAGGGGGCCAGCAGACAGCAGCAGCTGGAATGGGACGACTCCACCCTCACTTACTAGAACCACACACACACACACACACACTCACTCATATACACACACTCACACATCACTAATTTGCACTCACTCACTCAGATGTTCATCCTCACCACAGGAAGACAAAGAGCCGCAAAGTTACAAAAAAAAAAAAATTATCCTGGTCAAGGTTTCCCTCTTGTCATCTTAGTGGCCGTACTCGGTGTTGTGTCGTCATCAGCGGCTTGTTTTACTTAATTTATTCTCTTTGCATTCACAGGAAATCTTGGCCAAAATTTCTTTTCCGGTGTGTGAGGAAGCCAACCGTGCACTTTTTAGTTTTCTCTCCCACACAAGGCTTCGGAATCATTTCTAGATTTGTTTCTGCTGCTGAAAATCCCCGCTGGTAGAGCAGTGACTTGAATTAACGCTTTTCACGACCGTTTGCTTGTTTTTCTTTGCTTTTCAACCTTTTTAGTGCATGAAGAAGTCTTATGTGTAGAGAGATCCACTGCTTTTTAAAGATGTTTGTAAATATTAAGAAACCATGTAATTAGTCAACGTGCTTGTGAAGGCCTAAGCCACAGGGTCCAATATCTACAGATGCTTACTCTTTGTGTCACGCAGGTTGTAGCATGTCGCTGAAAATGTGTACAAAAGTGTCGGCTTTCATGACCAACGTTGTATTGGATTTAATTTTTTCTTTTTAACCCCCTTTGCGCTCTCCTCTGTGCGCAGAGGACACGCGCTTCTTTTTGCTTGAAAACGCGTCCCTTTTATTCCCGCCTGATGGGATGTACAGGGTGCAGATGGACGACGGTTGCTAAAGTGGGCCGGGAACAGCTCTTAAGACAACTATCCTCGGTGTAATTCCCAAGGAGCAAACCGGCTCCAGGTAAAGCTTCTTGTCACCTGTATGGCAAATTGTCCGCGGAGCAGCTGTTTTAATGTGAGCTAATATTCAAGCATTTATCTCCAAGTAGTAACAATTGGGTGTTGGACTAAATATTGGGCAACTTGACTTCACACTATAGCTTTGTTTACAGTCGCTTAACGCAATGTCTTTCTGCTTATTGTAAACGAGTGATTCCATTTTCATTCTCCTCCCAGACAATGTTGTATATATTGTTCCTCAAATATAAATCTCACTCACATGAATGAAGAGCAGATTTGGGCCCCTTTTACTGTACACTGCTTGTTCAAGCTGCCATTTACTTGTGTATAAAGAGCACTGGGAGACAGATGACTGATGCCAACCCTCTCCATTTCCCGGAAGGTCCAGGACATTGCGGCCGTATAATCCTGTCTTTTGCAATCTTTATAGAGACAATTTTACTTGAGAAAAATCACCATCAACCAAAATATCACCAAAAGCGTATGCAGTGTTTTGGGAAATAATGATGACTGACTCAGTGGGAAAATCTGTTCCTGTATAGCTCAACACAAAGCTATTCTACATTGTATGAATGACAACAGGCATTTGGACCATTTGCCATCGAGTGCAGGGATGGGCAACTTAAATGGTGATATTACAACTTAAAACTGCAGTCGACTCCTGCGGATTTGCAGTTTGGCACCCGTGGAGTTGCCCCCCCCCACCCCCACACACACACACACACAGACGCACAGACACACACACATACTCATCCCCCTTGCTTTTTTTTTTTTTTTAAATATACTGTATACTGTATTGGATTTTTATCAGCTCTTTTTTGAAGATATTTGGGAAAGGGGGGTGTTTAAAAAAGAGCCCAGTTTTTTTATTTAAATTAATCAAGGGGCCATACAGATTGTGTGAAGCCTGTAGACCCCTAGTTGTCCATCCCTGATCTAGTGGAAGAGCATTTAATTGTTCTGCCTGTCATTAGAATGCTGAGCTAAAATACACTATGTATTTGTAGTCAATATATATATATTTTTAGAACAGTTCAGTAAAGGTCATCACCATGTTTTCTTTCACATTCTCATTTGGCACACTACAAGTGTGCTTTTTAATTCACAAATAAAGTCAGAATATGAGAAAATTACGACAAAGCAATAAGGAATAAAAAGTTGTTCATATTTTTTTTTAAAAGATAGAAAAATTAATCATCGGGAGTTGTGCTGATTCTCGCTTTTGGGAAATCAGGAGGGTTGGTAGCTCAGGGGTGTGTGATTATCTGCCTTGACAGTTGTTCGCTGTGTTGAAAGTATAGTTTCTGTCGAATGACCGATTGCTGAATCTCACCTTTGCGGCAATATACTGCTTGTCTGGATTCTGTGTGAAAGCCACAGCGGGGTAAATTCGGGGTCGTCTATTACGTCTCTGGAGCGAGATCTTTTGAGATAGAGTCTGAAGAGAAGAACGTCATTTTGCATGCAAATACGCTTTGAATTATTTTTGTGCAGTCTCCGTGGCGCCCCCTGCAGGCCCGACGATGGGAGTGCCTTTTGCTGGTCACAGTGTAAGGAGCAGATGTAACAATTTAGCCCTGCTTATAATATTGGCGTTTTAAGTTGTTGTTGTTTATTTGTAACTGCAAACTGCTAGGTTTCTTACTGAACTAAATGAGACTGTCTAAAAAAAAAAGTCAGAGCGTGGCTAGTTTTGATTTTACACACTGTTAATGTGTCCATGTTGTTGTGTTGCTGACGTAGAGCCATTGGGTTTCTTCGATAGATATTGTACTAAATCCACTTTTAACCAGATGTACAGTACGTAATGACAAAGCTTTGGCAGCATACATTAGTAACCCGTGTGTGTGCGCGCGCGTGTACGGGTACTGTATTGTGACTCTTTTAAGGTTGGGGGCGAGGGGGAGAAATCATGTACTGTATTTGAATGGTCAGTGTGTGTACCCGCGTGTGTGCGCGCGCACACAAACAAATCAGATTTGTGATTAGCCACACTGAGCGACACATCACTTTCCCCCGATTGAATGTCTTCAGCCATCCAATGAAAAGGAAACAATAATAACGTCGCATGAACCACGAGTTGGTGAACATTTCATATTTGTGTGAGACTGGAGTGCGGAGACGTCAACCTATTTTTGCTCTTTCACACATCCACAATTCCGATACCCCAGCCTTTTCTTTCGGTTTATTTTCTTTGACATTTGCCCAAAATGTGGAGTTTGAATTGCGAGTTGGTGGTGGAAGGTTCCTTTGTGCGTGTCGGGGCTGCTGTCACTTTTCTACTGCCCATAGACAGGCAAAAGTGTAGTCAAGTTGATGCTTGCTCGTGAACAAAATAAAGGAGAATGAGATGGAATTTTGCAGTGACGTTTTTTACTTCCTTTGTCAATTTTATAATTCCCCCCACACCACTCCCAACACACCCGCATTTCATCCTAAATGTTTCAGACCATCAAGAAAATGTTCGTAACTAACAAAGACAACCCAAGTAAATACAAAATGCAGTTCCTAAATGTTGATTTTGGAAATAACAAATCTAAATCAGTGGGCTCACTGTAAAAAAGCAATGCCCCTCCAGCCTATGAAATCATAAGTTAACTGATTTGCTAGTATTTGGAAAGCCGAGTTCGACTTCACCAACCCACAGCCAGGCCTGATGACCACCAGATTTTTAAAATCACATATTTGGTCCATACTTAAAATGACATTTTTGTCATACATCTACTTAAGAAGTGCATTGACAATTGTGCATCGAGTACCACTGATGAAAAATTGGCGCTCCACCCACTCCCCCTGTATTTCTGATGCCCAACTCTGGCATACGACCTTTGTGTGTCATATCGATGGAGACAAAAACAATGCTTTTAAAAGTAAAAGTTTAGTTGATGTTGCATTCAAGGGCGGCAAAAAATGAAGGCACAAAAAATTTTACAAAATGCTGAGATTTAATGATGATGGATAAAACTGAGAAATATGCCTTCATAAGAATCCGAGCAGTTGAGGCTCACATGCAGCTCCACAATCATTTTAAGCGCTATATAAATCAGCATGTATTGTATTGTATGTCCAAACGTTCTTCACACTGTATGCAAACAACACTTTAAAAGTCTTGTACGATACCCTAAAAATATTTTTCAAATAAAGTTATACAACTACAATAGTCATGATTGTACACAGCAACAGTCATAATATGAGAAGTAGGATTCTTACTAGAGTGGCGGGTTTATTATGAGCTCAAATTTGTAATATGAACATCATAATTTTTACAAGAACTAGTGTATAAGTTAAAGTATGAAGTTGAAATATGAGAAGAATCAGATATGTAAAAAAGGCATTGATTTAGGATGGTTTTTTTTAAATGCTCTTTTCAGGGTCCTAATACTACCTGACATCACACACAATGCACATCTTGAACATTCATGCTTTTGTCTAACACACACACACACGCTCACACACGCAGTGTGTGCATGTATATAGATAGATATATAAACCGTGAAAAATGCGACACAAACAAACAACAGCACACTTCTAATGGAACTTTGTTTTCCCCATACATTAAAACTCATATTCTTATTCTAGTACCTACGAGAGCATACACATTAAATACACAAAGGCGTATAAAGGAATACTGTTAAAAAAAACATATAGAGACAACCAAAGTGCATTTGTAATTTTAAGCGCAAACGTAATTTTTTTTTTCTCCTTGAAATACTTCTTAAAATATATGTTTTAAAATGATGGAGGCTACGCTTTGGTTTTCACACCGGTACTCGCTAAAGCCAATATTTTATCTTCAGAACCTGGAAAAAGAAGGATGGAAAAAATCAGCAAGTGCAATTGCATTTCATTTAGAAGCATTATCAGTGTTCGTTTACTTACCTGTTGCCACTTTTTCAAACTGGCTCAAAGTAGCTGTGGCATTTTCTGCCAAGAAAGTTTCGTCCTCTATTGTGAGCTGTCAACAAATGAAGAATAGTTACAATGATGAGGCCAGGTTGACTCTGTTACTAGGTACTACATATTGAATGTGATTCTCGCAAGGATGAACATTTTATTTTCGTATTTTGTCCATTTGTAAAAAATAAAAATCAATTTACGATTACTTTGTAAAATATATATCTATAAATATATTTAACCTGATGATATTATTCTAGGGCAGCCCAGTAGTCGAGTGGTTAGCACGTCGACTTCACAGTGCAGAGGTACCGGGTTCAATTCCAGCTCCAACATTCCTATGTGGAGTTTGCATGTTCTTCCCGTGCTTGCGTAGGTTTTCTCAGTTTCCTCCCACATTCCAAATACATGCATGGCAGGCTGATTGAACACTCCAAATTGTCCCCAGATGTGAGTGTGAGCACGAATGGTTGTTCGGTTCTGCGTGCCCTGCGATTGGCTGGCAGCCGGTTCAGGGTGTCCCCCGCCTACTGCCCGAAGAGAGCTGGGATAGGCTCCAGCACCCCCCGTAACCCTTTTGAGGATAAAGCGGTTCGGAAAATGAATGAATGAATGAATATTATTCTATTACTTTTTCAATCTTGTAATATAACTTTGAAATACCTCCTCATTGGCATGGCAAACAAATACTTTTTTTATTCAAAAACGTTTTTTAAAGGTAAAAACGACTCTTTTTCTCTTAATATGCATTTTTTCCAAGATTCACAGTTTTTTGGAAAAAACAAAACAAAAAAACTTTCATCTCTGAAAGTTACTTTTCTATCCATCCATTTTCCGAACCGCTTTATCCTCAAAAGGGTCGCGGGGCGTGCTGGAGCCTATCCCAACTGTCTTTGGGCAGTAGGTGGGGGACACCCTGAACCGGTTGCCAGCCAATCACAGGGCACACAGTGATGAACAAACTTTCACGCTCACACTCACACCGAGGGACAATTTGGAGTGTTCAATAAGCCTGCCATGCATGAATAACATGTTAAGATCTTTTTTTGTTGTTTTTAATCTTTTTTTTTTTTTTTAATATGGCTGGATTCTAGCAGGTTTTTTTTCTTTCTAGGGCACCACCACTGCTCATTTTATTCACCTTCTCTCCTAGCTTCCTTAGTGCTGTGAGCACCTCCATCTTCTGCTGTGTGTACTCATCCCGAGACAGCTTCCCCACCATGACGTCACGGTCCATCTGTGCACAATAATGTCACAGGGCGTCAGAGGGGAAACCGCACAAGGCAACAGCAAAACAACAACAACAAAAAAAAAAACAATAATAAAATAAAAATACAGTTCCAACCTCTCCCAATCTGGTTCTGAGCTGTCCCGGCTGCTTCTTAGCGAAAAGTCGGATCACCTCTGGAGTTTTGAATGCTTGACTGATGGCAGCTTGGATGGCCTGAACAAAACACACAGGTAACAGACGGATCATTACTCCAGCTGAGTATAATCAGCCATTGATCATATAGAAGGCACGCATGTAGGTTTTTTTTGTAACCAGAATGTGCATACACCGCACAGAGCAGGAGATATTAACTACAGTGAACAAAATATTTAATGTGTGAACGAGCACTTAATGCAAACAATATTAAGTCATGACACTCACCGTCTGGCATTTCGACAACAATAAATGTTCGGCAATACAGTATAAGCAAATTGGAACAACTAAGTAGACTACATGGGCTATTACACATTTCTTTGGGAGACGAGCAAAAACACACTTCCGGTTTTCGGTTTTGACAGTCCTTGAGGTGCATTCAAGGACCACCAACAAAACATATCTCAAAAATGCATATGAATAAAACGCTATACATTAAAAGAAACACCAAGATTGTACCAGTTGCTGCCAAAGTAATACTTTTTTTTCCTTTGGCCTGAGCACAAAATATATTTTTATTTATTTTAATTTTTTTATTTTCCAGTAGTCTTGATGCTCGGTGGCACCATGCTGCCTCTCTTAGATCAGTTTTGGTAAGAATTGTGATGCATGTACGCCGCTTTGGTGAGGGCCATTTTGGTCGATTAGTGGTTCACCTCGCTGAAGTCACAAGACACAAGTTTCTGAGTGTGTCCGCTGCGCATACCAGCTGCATGCCGCTGAGTTCATCCACAAGAGTCATGTCTCCTGTCATGATCTTCTTCAGGGAGTCATTGAACTCACTCAGCTGCTCCAAAGTTTCCTTCTTTGTCTCCTCGTATTCTTCTTCGTCAAGCTCTTCCCTGGAATAAATACATTGAGAAAGCAGAACTGTTTTATCTTCCAGCATCCATCCATTTTCTATGGTCTATGGCGCTTGTATTGACTGGGGTTCCAAATGATAAACCGGGTACACCCTGGGATGGTCGCAGGCAAGTCACCATTCGTACCCACAACAGTCTTCAATGAACCTATCGTGCATGTCTTGAGGATGTGGAAGGAAGCTGGGGTACAAGCAAACTCCATACAGGAAGGCCAGAACAGATTGCGAACACCAAACCTCACAAGTATGAGACAGACGTGCGACCGTGCAGCTGCTCCAGTACCGACAGCAGAAAATCAAACGTTTCGTGTTGTACTTTTATCTCCATTCACCACCTGCATTCTTCCAGATCCTGCAGCTGCTGCATCAGTCTGTCAAGTTGCTCCTCCATATTCTGTCTCAGTTTGCCAGTTTCTGACTTTCCACGAGAAGCCATTCTCAAAGCTTTCCAGCCCCCGAATCTGTTGTAACACAGGGTAGGGATGTGTTTATTACACGTCAAGTTAACCTGCAACAGGGACTGTAGTTTGGATGAAGTACACATTATAGAGCGCGACACGCTGTTTCGACAAATCAAACTCAGGGATTTAACCAGTGTGTCTCTGTTGTGAGTTAGCTGAACAGACTGATAGCATGCTAAAAATGGGACAACGGCTCACAGGTGGAGGGGCCAGTTAGTAAACACGTTGGATCCGTAGCACGATTAAGGTATAAAATTATCCATTTGTATTTCTTTAACGTGGCAACTGAAACCCGATTTCTACTTCTCGACGCGGTCTAAACTATTACCCGAAGTGTTTGTTCTTGTGCGTTTGGTCGGTGTTTGTTTGTGATCGTGAACGCGGCTCAAAAACGTGGGTGCGGTTTTCGCGACTTCTTCCTCGTCGACTGAGCCAATCAGCTTTCAGAAAGGAACGCCTCTGCGTTACGTCATCCATAGACATTGTTTACACCGGACGTGCGCCTGGCTTCAATAACGTTGTCTGGTAAAAACAGTACTTATAACTATTTTATTCAACATTCTTCTTATTCAAGTAATATTTACGCTTTCTCCATATTTGCTCTCGGTGTATTTTTTAATTTGCCTCTACCGTGAGGTGCAGAGGAATAGTCGTTCTTGGTTAGGGTAGGAATTAAGCTAACATGCTAACGTTGGCGGTGTTTCCCATCATTGCTAGCATGGCTAACCGAGCATACCATAACTGACTAGGCGAGACGTGGATACGCTCATGACTGGGCGTGTTTACGAACAACTTTTCATCCACACGTTCACACCTATCAACAATTTCGAGTCTCGAATTAATTTAAAAGCATTTATTTGGAATATGAAAGGAAGGCAAACCTGTAAAGAGAACATGCAAACCCAACACAGGAGCCGGAAGCAAGACTCGAAAACCATTCAACGCTCAAAACTGTAAAGCAAACAGACAAACTTGGCACTGTATTGCCAGTTACAATTTTATGACATTCTAAAAATAAAATCAATCAAAAAACTCATTTCAAGTTTTGTTAATTTCAGCATAACACACTTCTGATTATTGTAATATGAGATTGAAAAAAACCCAACAGTCGTTCTATTAAATTTAAAAAAAAATCAAATTACAAGATTAAAAAATATATTTTGACAGGATCCATCTCATGCATGCATTTTCAGATTAACAGAATGTAACAATATAAATTATTAAACATCATTCTGTTTTGACTAACATTTTTTGTTAAACAATTCCATTAATACTTATTTATTATGTCAGTGACTTAAGTATTAATCTACAATTCAGGAACATTTTAAATAATAAAAAAACGTTTCCAAACTTTTGACTGCTACTGCATAACCTCTCAGAGGTATGAGACGTGTCTGTTGTTCCAGACCTCCCAAAAAGTCAATCATTTAGACATTTCTGCTTGAATTTTCTGTTCAAGATTCAAACCCATAACCTTGTGCTGTGAGACATTAGTGCTAACTACCCTCACAAACACCTCTGCCTCTTAAAGGCTAACCCCTCAGAATGAGGCATGGAGGACGAGAGGAGAACAAGAGTGGTCCTTCTGGCGTGTGGGTCTTTTAACCCAATCACCAACATGCACCTGAGGATGTTTGAACTGGCGCGGGACTATTTGGAGGACACAGGTTGAGTATCATCTGGTTTGTTGGGGGTGGGGGGGTGCACCATGTGATTCTGATACAATGTACTCAAATTCCATTTGAGTCAGGTCGCTACAAGGTGGTGAAAGGCATCGTGTCCGCGGTCGGGGATGGCTACAAGAAGAAGGGTCTGATTGAGGCTTTCCATCGTGTGAAAATGGCCCGACTGGCAACAGAGAACTCCGAGTGGATTACGGCGGATGCGTGGGAGAGCTCGCAGCCTGAGTGGGTGGAGACAGCCAAAGTGATTCGGTTAGTGGTTTAACAACTTTCTTTCAACTGTGTTGGCTCGAAGACAACCCTCATTGCTCTAAAGTTTGCTTAATATGATAGATCCTGTTACCAGGATTTTGAATGGATACAACAACCAATCATTGAAAAACACTAATTAATAACATCAAAAGAGTAAACACAATAAATGTTAAAACAATGCCAAGTGTCATCCTGAGTTGAAAGCCAAAGAATGAAAACATGTTTTAAGATGAGTTTTAACAATGGACAGACAGGGGGTTTGCCTCACGTTTAGCATGAGGTATTCTAAAGTGGGGGACCGGTAACGGAAAAAGCTCAATCTCCTCAGAGGCTTCGCTTCGTCCTGGGCACCTCCAGTAGCATCTGGTCCGCCGACCTGAGGCACTGGGCAGGTACATAAGGGTGGAAGAGCTCAGAGAGATAAAGCTGGGAGAGACTAAAGACTACTAGAAGAATCTTAAAATGAACTCGAAAATGTACGGTGATATGTCAATGCTGAGTACAGATGGCATCATGATGACGGAGGGTAGCGCAATTCATTCGTAAGTCAGTTTTCCAAAGTCTTAAGACCTTTAACAACTTTCATCATTTATGTTCTGTATCTCCTCAGGCATCACTACTCAGAACTAACAGCAGCCAAGCAAGGTGCTGATGATGTGGACACTGTCAAGTATGCGAAAAAGAGACGCATTGAGGAGAATCATGTTGAGAGTGCATCATATCACAATAAAAGAGGTAGGTTATTATACAGACCATTCGATTGTGCTCGTGTTATTGGGCCTATTTGATGCCAAACCAACAATGAATGCTTAAGTGCGTGGCCAAATATGTGTATAACCAGTGACCGATATGGCAAACTTGAGCGGTGGACACCACACAAAACAAGTGCAGTGTGAAAGGCTCCTTATCCCACCTAACCTCAGGTGGAAGGTGGACTTACCCTTAGGCTAGCCGCCAATCAATGGCAGGGGACACGCTCGCATTTCCAGCATCGCTCACTTGGAATTGAATGCTGTCTGCATGGAAGTCAGGCAGGAGACTCGCGTTAGGTACACTGTAGGTGACATCTATATATTTTTTTCAATCAAAAGACAAAGTAATATAATAAACACTACATCATTTGGACATACGTAAATTCATAATCATAAAAATAGAAAGTACAAAGCAATTTATTGATTTTATTAGAGCCCTCCTTATCATTAATACACATCAGTCAAATTGTAGTGCACCGTCTTCCACCTTCAAAAGCAAAGCTGCCGTATATAATACCGGTATTTGCAAAAAAAAAAACCCACCCATCCATCCATTTTCTACCTTGTGACTGATGGTAAGCGATGGGTGCTCACGTTTCGTTGTATTTTTAGACGTTTTAGATGTTTCTTTTCATTTTCGAGGTGATGTGTGACAACATCACGTTTGCGAGCGCCTGCCCTAAATTGCCACAAAAGCCTGAACCGCTAATTGACCCTTCAGTGCCCCTGTATAGCCTGTATAGTCTTCCCAACACTTCACTTTCTCCATTTTCTTATACACATACACACACACACAACACACACACACACAGAGACACACACATATATAGAGAGAGAGAGAGAGAGAGAGAGAGAGAGAGAGAGAGAGAAAGAGAGAAAGAGGTGGGCAGTGACTGTGTGTGCGCGCGCGTGTATGTGTGTAACATTTATTTTTAATACCAAAGCAAAAAAACGTTCACCATAACCAAACCATCCACTCAAATTGCAGAAGCAACTCACGTGATGCTGCTTTGCGGTGCTGATGTCCTCGAGTCCTTCGGGGTCGCCAACTTGTGGAAGGAGGAGGACATCGCCGAGATCGTGGGCCGCTTCGGCCTAGTGTGCATCACGCGCGTTGGCGCCGACCCCCACAAGTTCATCAACCGGTCGGACACGCTGTGGAAGCATCGCAAGAACATCCACGTGGTGCCCGAGTGGGTGGCCAACGACATCTCTGCCACGCATGTGCGCCGGGCTCTGCGCCGCGGTCAAAGTGTTAGGTACCTGCTGCCAGACGACGTGCTTCAATACATACACGCCAACCATCTCTATAGTGCCGAGAGCGAGCAGAGCAACGCTGGTGTGGTTCTTGCACCCCTGCAAAAATATGCAGGTGACCCCTCTGGTTAAAAACCTTTACAGTGAACGGACACTATTTATTGCAGCTTTGACGAGTGCCTATTTCATAACATCTTTTGATTTGGGCATCTTTCATAAATAAATTTCCCATTGAGATCAATTTTATTTGGGATATGATTCAGACCAAAGTTCAAACTTTCATCATCATTTTACCTGAAATTATTGTACAGGAAATACTGAATTGTTCATGAACAAAAGGTAACGGAAATGACTGGTCATTACATCCCTGATGGACTTCACACATTATTTTGATGGATTGGCCTGGCACTTATTTTCAGTCGAAATGGAATAAAACAGCCACTTATTTTTTTCAACTTGGAAAAAGTGTTTTATGTTATTGCAACACATCAAAACTACTCATTTTAGCCATTTCTTAAATTTGATTGAACGTTGCTTGGCTGGATGGCAACCTGGTCATGTTGTCATGAGCACCTCGGCCCGACAGTCCTGAGGTTCAGGGTTCGAATCTCTACGCCAGCCAGTGTGGTGCTTGCATGTTCTCCCCGTGCTTTGTGGGTTTTTTTTTTTTTTTCAGGTGCTAAAGCTTCTTTCCAAAAATGTGCGTGTTGAGGTCATTGAAGGCTCTAAACTGTCCGTCCTGTAAGTGTGAATCTGAGCATGAATGGTCGTTTTGTCTGTCTGTGCCCAGCTGTGATTGGCTGACGTACATCAAGTGGGATACCTTCCAGCTTACCCAAATTTTTATTTTTATTTTTACTGATTACATTCCAAAGAGGGGGGAAAAAATCAACCAATTGGTATTCTATTGTTGGACTACAGTAATAATTATTTGGACATTTAATCCGCTGCCATCTTAAATAGCTGCTTGTTCAAGCCAAGTGTCACCTTGTGAATTGATTTTGACATCTGTCACTGTCTGTGACCTGCTTCCTGCATAGCTGGAGAGAGCAGGGGAAAAAAACACGAGGGTATTTGTTTTTCAAATCTGCGTGCCTCAGATCATGTCCGTGACAGTCAATATTTATTTTTTTTGAGGGCCTTTAACCCTTGTGGACCAAAACATCCCATAACAGGACTGTTGACGTACTAACTAAAATGATGTCATGATCTATTAACATGTTGAAGGCGCTAACTTGTCCATATTGAATATTCCAAATTCAATGTTTTTGTTTTTTACTTATATGCAGATGATAGTTACTTATACCCATAGCACAATACTGCTTTTTATTGCTTTGATGTCCATAGAGGGCGCCAACCTCAATAAGTAAATAGAAACTATATATGTATGGATAGGTCTGACGCCACTGAACATTTTGAGTGGTCGCAAGAAAAAAAAGGATTCAGAAATGACTTTGATATTACACTTTAAAGCCACCATTCCATTATGGTGCCTTTGTCCGATGTGTTGTTAAAAAAAATCAACGCACAAGGGTTAAAGGTGGGTGTGTCTCTTCCACCCGTGTCATGGACAAGAAAACAAAAGTGCATTCCGTACATTTTGGGCCTTCAGCCAGCGAAAACATTTATCTTCTGCTGATAACAAGTAACGAGTGCTTATGTCTAGTTGAAGTTACAGCCATTTTTTTTCCCCCTCAGCATATATTATCAAAATATGTGGCGTATGATCTACATGTCCGTGAGTGCCTGCAAAATTTTGCCACAAAACCATTGATGGCTAATTGACCTCCGTAATTGGACCAGTTGAACTTGCCTCCCATGAGCGTCTCCCTTCTTCACTGAGCTGCCGTAAGGACACACCCACTCTAATTCCGCCAGTTACCCAACTAAATTCTTTGTCTTTTGGGAGAAGTCTTTGAATAAGTAACTTCAAACCTGCTTGTAGAAAAGGCTCAACCGATTCCTTGAGTTATCGCGAGACATTCGTGTTGATGCCTGTAAGTATCGCGATATTTCAGCACCTGCCAGTTCCGGGTTTGCATCCTGACCAAAGTCATTCCGTTCCTACCG
>CAAKHF010010902.1:0-14762 GCA_901007745.1 Hippocampus kuda
CTGTGTGGACTTTGCATGTTCTCCCCATGCCTGCGTGGGTTTTCTCCGGGTACTCCGGTTTCCTCCCACATTCCAAAAACATGCATGGCAGGTCAGTGGAACACTCTAAATTTTCCCAGTGTGGGACAAATAAAGGCTATCTTATCTTAAATCAGCAGTCCCTAATCCCCCGGGCCGTGGACCGGTAGTGGTCCGTGGGTCATTTGGTACCAAGCCGAACAGAAAGAATAAATAACTTAACATTACTTCAGTTTTATTTCTTTCGCAATCTGAAAGATGTTTTATTTTGAAAAATTACCGGATTCTTAGTTCCATCCGTCTACGCATTATGTTACTCTTGACGCAGGTCAAGGTGCGCTTCTCGGTCACGTGATAGGTTACCACGATGGTGATTCGTATTTTTCATGCACTTTGTATTTGTGGTGAATCTTATTTTGAAGGCACGTTTAAACATCACCGCAATGATCAGAGAACATTGCGGCGTCGCTTGTGTTTATTATTACATTTATAAAATACCACAGTTTTCATGCAGGTCATATCATATTGTTTTGTTGGATTTATCCAACACACCTTAAAGGCCGGTCCCTAAAAATATTGTCTGACATTAAACCGGTCCGTGGGGCAAAAAAGGTTGGGGACCACTGCTCTAAATTGTCGGTAGAAGTGACTGTGAGTAAGAATGGCTGTTCATCTAGGTGTGCCCTGTGATTGGCTGGCAACCAGTTGAGGGTGTCCCCCGCCTACTGCCCGAAGATGGCTGGGATAGGCTCCAGCATGCCCCGCGACCCACATAAGGATAAACGGATGAGAAAATGGATGGATGGATATTCCAGTAGTTGTGCTTTTGCATGCACAGAAGTTAGAGGTTATTATATAGTAAAGCTCATAATGCCTGTTGGTACAAAAAAAAAAAAAAAAAAAAAGATAAATGCTTCACTGTCAAACAGATTATTAAATACAACAGTGAGAGTTTAGGCTGACAATGAAAAATGAAAAAAAAAACATCTACTAATTTATGAGAGCAATCTAAACGTCACCACTGGTAATATTGGCAACGTAAACTATCAAAATCAGCACATTTTAGGAACTTTTGTTGGCAACAAATGGTGCAAATGGAGACTAATGGCATCTGATCTTTTTCTGTGCATGGAGCAGCAAACCAATATGTGCACTCGGGATCATCTCTCGCTGCCTCCATTCCATCTGACTGTCCTAAACTGGCTCAGCCCCATTGTGATTATGGCTCACTGAAACAGTAAATTGAACCTCCATCGCTTGCCATTCACGTAAGTGACTGCTTAAATCTTCACACTTGGACAATAGCGAGAACGAACACCTGCACTTGCTGTCAGTGAATTATGGATGCGATTGCTGTCATTTCCTACTTGTATGATTTAGGGCAAATAGATTGAACTGACGCCTTCAATAATACAGCAGCCTTTGCGGGACAGCTTTGCAGCAGCAGAAAACGGTCAAAGTGGTTTTGAAATATCAGCGCATCTCTTGGGATACACAATCAGTCTCTTCTGACATCGCAAACGTGTGTAGAAATGTTTTGAAAGTTGTTTTTTCCTGACTTGATCAGCCTTTGATCTTTCACAGTCCCTTAAATAGTTACTGGAGATGAACAGCAAGTTTAACTGGAGAGAGCTTTTTTTTTTTTTTGAAGCCATGAGTTCTTAAACCTTTTTATGTATGTACAAATTCACCTGTTTGTGTTTTTTTTCTCTGAAACCATCTTCAACTCTTACCTGAATAGCTTTTGTGTTTTTCCGAAATGCCTTTTCGGAAAAACACCCTCAAATGCCAAAACATGGCGCCAAAGTCCTGTTAAATAGGAAAGTAGGACTGTTCTGCCCGCAATTTAAAGTCAATTTAAATTCGAATGTTGAATTTAAGTAACACTAAAGTAACGTTAATATTTCTATCGATAGTTGAGAGTATTTTTTTATGCAACTTAACTGTATTGGTTTCATTGTTGAGCAGCGAAGTTCACAACCGGAAATTGCGTCATCAAAGCAGAAATCGCGCACCCGGAAGCAGGAAGTAAAAGCGATAGAAGATCGTGATGGTAATCGAATTCTAATCCAGCACAATCCACACACATTTTACGCCTTTGGTAGCATCGCGGGTATGTACAAGTTGTGTTGTTATCGACGAACGGTTCCGTGACGCTTTATGTCAGAAAATGTTGTTCCGCGACATGCATAAAAAAATGTTAAGATCTATGCTAGCGTTTGCTAATTGATTCACTACTATGACGGTTGAGGTAATGTTATCTTATTTTGTTGGTTGTGAAATGAAACTAATATTGCCTTGTATTGTATCTTATAGTTTCACCTTCTTCTGCATTATTAAACCTGTGGACCAAGAGTAACGTCTTCAGAGTCGTGGTGTTGAAGATGAGTTTAGTTGACTGTCCAAATCAGGCTGAGACAGTACAAGTACATTTATGCCAAGCAACTATGGTGAAGTGACAAATTTCACCAGAGAAAAACTTGAATAAATTCACAGATGGAAGCACAATCAAACAACATGACGGATTGACCGACTGACAATTACGGTTTGGTTTGAAAAAAATGACAGACAGGCTGCTGACGGACGACGAATGATGGACTGGCAAATTGCCCACCTCTAAATTTAGCCAGTTTGTTTGGGGAAGCAACAAGAGAGATGTTTTCAAAATCAAATCTATTTGAGGCGTAATGTTGTAATATGAGTAATATGGGATCATAGTTGGCTGTATTTTTCAGGCTTAAACTGTCAAGTGATTATTTAAAAGAATACAAGGGGCGTCAATTGTGTTTTTTTTTTTGATTCACGGAAAGGCTTGATGACTGAACAAAATGAGGATAGAGTCCTGCAACCCCACAGCTGCTCATACCTGGGAAGCTCCATAATAAACCAGTCAGTTAATCACCATTATGTCAATTGCAACACTGCGCCCGCTCGTAACTGTTATTTAAAAAAAAAAAAAAACAGGTTCTCACACACTTTGCTTCATTTTCAATTACACATTTGTTAATGGACATTTTAAAACCAATTCAATGAATGGCTAATGACACTTATTCATGTGCGCTCACAAAATATCACATCTCAGCCCAAAAGTTTGGTGCCCCTTTAGTCGCAATATAGAACAAGATAAACGTGAGAAATGCAGCGCTAATAACAGAGCAGGGCCGAACCTCATTTTAGCAGAACTGAAAGCTGCAACTACCTTTCCTATTTGAACAGCACGGGTGTTTTAAGGACACGGGTGCAAGGATTTGCTCAGGTTCTTAACAAAGAAAATTGCTTTTGGATAATACATCAATGGAAGCCCTCCATTGGTCTCAGTCACACTCACCTTCTTCTTCTCCCATGTTCACAAACACACACAAAAAAAAAAGCAGAAATTGGAAAGCAAAGCCCCCACCCCCTCCCCAAAATAAATCAATAAATAAGTGGAAAACATTCAACAGTTTGTCACCGAGGCTATCGGCCATGAGGCAGATGAAATTGGACTTGGCTGATTTGAGATTGGAGGTCGAAAACTGATAGCGAATGACACGACGCGTGCGGGTATGTGTGCGTGCTTCTCTGTGTGAGATCCTGCTGTGGCGGCACCGTCGTCACTCCGCGTGGTCTGTACAGAGAGTGTGAACACATGAACTGCCATGACATGATGGAGCAGCGACACTAACACGGAGCCTCCAGAGATGACTGGGATGTAATTTGCTCTCATTATGTTTGTGTAGCCTTAATTAAAACAATGCGCTCCTGCGCACATTGTTATGGTGATGACTACAGATAAATGGCAACATAGTTACCACAACAAGAGCGCCTCCATACACGGCGTGCATATCTAATGGACGATGACGATATGATTAATAACAGCAAAGATGAATGCCGTAATGCTGTATCCTCAGCAAAAACGGAAAAAAAAAATAGAGCGTCATTGCTTGGGACTGCTTGAAAAAAAAATACATTGGGATTTTAACCTTTTCAGGAACACTGGTCACTGCAGTGGAGAGATATTCAAAAGTTGCTCTCTCCTATATGAATGCGCCCGCCCCAACCCAAAAATCTGGATGTAGGTTATCATAAATCGTGCATTGAAGGGTTGAAAGCTAATTTGAATTCAACTCGTTTACAGTTTTTGGCACAGGAAACGTAAGGGGAAAACAATCAAATGACCAGTGCATGTTCTTGTTTCAGCATCAGTGAATTCTTTTTTTTTTTTTGCAGATTTGGAACTTATTGTCTGTTCTTGGCTATTTGCTGTTTTTGGGGTGAGGCCAAAGCAATTAAAGCAGTGCTTCTTAACCGTCTTTGAGGTACCGAACCCAACCAGTTAATATGCACATTCACCGAACCCTATATATTTATTTATTTTTACAAATTCAAGATATTGAAAAAAAACATTTATTAAAAACAGAAAAAAGTAAATACAATTTTAAGGGCCATGGATACTTTTTTTTTTTTTAATTGCACGACATACTACGAATACGAAGCGAACTAAATTTCCCACAGCACTGATTGGACAAGCAACGTCATGTGATCATCTGCAGTCAATGATGGCCAATCAGGCGTGCCATAATTAATTGACATGCTGAATCGGGTGTGTCTTAACCTCCATGGTAGAGGCTCCGTCGAACCCCTGAGACCGATTCACCGAACCCCAGGGGTTCGATCGAACCCAGGTTAAGAACCACTGAATCAAAATGTTACTTTGGCGCCATCTGGTAGATTCTTGTTGTCGTGACGTTTAATTCACTCATCGTGTTTTTTCATTTGCATTACAGATTTTCTGTTTTGTTTTCTGTCAAAAGTGAAAGAATGTGGCTGCTTCTTGCCCTTTGCCGTTTTGAATTTGCCTGTATTCCCTAACACGTATTTTGATTTTGAAATACCAAAAGGTTCCATAATACAATTTGTGCAAAGTGCTAGCATAGTTGTGCTACTGCATTATTTAAGCTTGTATGCTAGTTAATACGATTAGGGAGTCTCCTGTGAAGGTGGTTTGCTTGCGTTGAATAATCTCACCACTTTATACCGTACCCGTATGATCATAATTGTGTAGAAGCATGGCGTTGATGCTTTATGATCCTCGCTATGTTTCAGGTGCTTGACCGCTATCTTGGCCCAATTTGACTTTTTCTATCAATAATCTTGGCCTGGCTCAGCCCCAATCGCCCACGAATGATGGGGATTCACTGGATCTGAATTTCTTTGAATGCACCCGTGTGGTACCAATGTGTATTCTCAAGGCAACAATGGAGCCCATCAACATTTATCAGCCATCACAACTTCTATCCAGTGCCAATTTCCTCAGTGGAGCATATTAAATGGTCATATATCACTGTATTAAATAAATAAAAAAGAAAACCCAGAGTGATGTTTTTCCTGACATTCAGTGATGTTCCATCTGTTGTATTGCGCGAAATGCATTTCTCACTAATGCCAAGCGTGTCCTTCAAAAGAATCAAGAAGGCAGCCGCAGTGGAAATTGTTTAAATGGAAATAATATATTTGTATCTTTACAGACGCAGGAATTTCATGCAACACATTCTGCTCTTTTACGTTCATCTCTGGACTGAATGGCCGTGGTGCAGAAAATGTATCTCAGCCAGCACTGGGCCGATACCCTTGTAACGATTTGGCCAAATCATTTTGTTTGTTTTAACAAACATGAAAAGCCAATACGAGTTAATCAGTGACATCTTAAAACAAAATCTGCATTTCAAACAGCTCACTTTTTGGAACACGGCATGCACACAAGCAATTCAAGAAGTTAACCACAGTAACACAAACAAACAACAAAAGACACCGCCTCAGCTTTGACAACAAGCGACAGAGCGTGTAGTGACACTGCTATCTATCGACGACAAGATTTTCCCTCGTTGAGGCTGGTTATTTATTTAGGGGGTTAAAAAAACAACAACAAGGCCATGAATAAACCATCAACTGCAGATTTTGAGGCTCTCCTGAGCTGTGGCCTCGGTTAGTAACGCGTCATTCTCATGTGACATCTTGTGTGACAGCACTTCAATTTCGACGGTCTTGTGCGACTGTTGAGGCAGTTCTCTCCGAAAAGTAGCACTTCAGAAGCATTCGAACACACAAGGTTCCGCTAGAATATTGCATTCTTTGGAAGTTGGAAATAGCGGAGATGGCTCAAGAAACGAGCGGAATCGTGGAAAATAAGCTGCGAGGAGAGCTGCCTGAATGTCGGCCTCTATATAAACCGTGAGGTAGATTTGTATACCGCAAACTGCAAGCCGCTGATAGCAAATTCATCAGCGGCTCATGACGATAGCAGGTGTGAGTGATGAGGGCGGCTTTCAGAGAGGGTCTGCGGGTGCTTGGAAAGCAGGATTAGTGAGTCAATTCTCATGAGCCGAACAATCTCCCTGTGTCGCTGGAGGGAATGAAAGGGTCACAGCTGATGAAAATGAGAAAGGATGGAAGGAGGAAAAAAAAACCAACTTGCCCCAGGGCACTTCATTTCAGAAATCAAACTAATAGTTTGTATCACTGGCTGGCGATAATGATGAAAAAAAACAAAACAAAAAGGCATTGAATTTGTCATGACTTGTTATTTATAGATGAAGGGAAAAAAATCCTGTTTCTGAGATCCGCACTTACTTTTTTTTAAATTTAAAAACACATTTATGCTTTATGATTACATATTAACGATGATGTCATGTATCCCATCAGTTGCTAGAATACCGTATTTTCTGCACTATAAGGCGCTTTGGAGTATAAGGCGCACCGTCAATGAATCTCCTCGTTTAAAACTGTTTTCATATATAGGGCACACCGCATTATAAGGCGCATGGAATAGAAGCGACAAGAGTGGCTGAGGTTGCGTTATGCAGCCACTAGATGGAGCTACGCCAAATACAATGCAGCTTTATTTCTATAGCTCTTTCACATCCTCTGCAACTGTAACAAAGCACTTTACAGAACATTTAAAATACTATGTCCAAGAAATCTAAATATCGATCCGTATTTAAGACGCATCGGACTATAAGGTGCACTGTCAGTTTTGGGGAAAAGTGAATGTTTTTTGGTGTGCCCTATAGTGCCGAAAATAAAGTATATCACTAAAAATGGATGCAGAGCTGCCAAGTGATAGAAATTCCCTTCCTGAACAATTTATCGAAAAATAAAGGCAGGACGGCAAACATTTTAGGGATACTGTCCTTTTTCCTGACATGTTTTCAGGGACCGAAATACAAACGAATAATTTGAAAAAAGATTACTCACTATTAGCTACACCTCAACGAACCGCGGTCGTTTGGGTTCCAACAAGTATCATGAGTGTAAAGTGTGACAGTAAAGACACATTGCAGTGTCACAGCGTTTATGATAAATAAAGTTGTCTTTAATACGCAGTCGTCGTCTGTGAATTATTGGGTTGTATTAATGTATTACACATCGTAGTTGGCAGCCATTTTATTGGAAACGGTTGCAACAAACTACCGTTATAACATACAGATTCGCTATTTCCCTCGAGTTACGTTGTAGCGAGGTTTGATGGATGGACATCATAAATAAAAATTGTTATTTTAAGCACTTCTAACTCCCCCCCCCCCAAAAAAAATGAATTGATCAGAATAAAATGCTTCACATCAAAGGCCTTGAACTAACAACGTTGATCAGCGCATGAGTGGCTCCGCTCTCATCAGTCACTCGCTAGATCAAGAGCTGTACATCCCGCCGTCTGACATCCGCATGCCTGGAAGCGAGACTATTTCATGCTTCAAGTCCTTGCAGCGGTGACGACTGAACTTGAGAGAGTGGGGTTAAAGCCACACTCGACTCGTCTGTGAGCAGACAAGTGATCAGAGGGAACGATAGGCTGTAATCTTCACATTCCACAACAATCTCTGCGTGTTGGCCTTGTGGCCGCCGATGCTATCATTTCGAATATCTACAACTGGCGTCGCTGAAAAACAAAGACGGAATTTAGTGGATTTCAAGACAAAGGTGGAATTAATTGCTTTGGGTTTTTTTTTCAGGTTGTACTTTGTACTCCAGACAAATTTTGGACCATGAAAACTTGGGTCGAGCAAATGTATTTTAGTTACGTATGTCTATCACAAACAAGGTTTGACCACTTTTTAGCAACACGTTCAAATAATTACAGTGACAAGGTGCGACTTACCATTCGGCAAATGGAGGCAGTTACTTGGGGCCCCCGATATTTGCAGGGACCGCCAAAGGTCTCTGGAAAACCGATGGATACCAAAGTTGTGAGCAATGTGCCTAACTGAGAACAGCAAGCGCTAGACGCTTTTGCCAGTAGTAGCGCTGCAGTCAGTGTCGGCCGAGGAGGATGCGGTGGAGCAGTGGAGAGTGACACAGGCGAGTTACAGTGTTAAAGCGGTTGAAATAGTACGCAACATTCAATGTTGATCAATTTGCAGCAAAGACGCATTGAGATGCTTCAGGTGCAAGGTAAGAAGGATTTGAAGGACTTTATAGCTGGCTCTGAATTTAGAATTTTCTCAAATGCACATTTTTTTTGTCCATCCATCCATCCATTTTCTGATCCACTGATCCTTTCGAGGGTCGCGGGCGTGCTCGAGCCTATCCCAGGTGTCTCTGGGCAGCGGGCGGGGTAGTGGTACACACTGAACTGGTTGCTTGCCAATCGCAGGCCACACAACGACGAACAAACATTCGCGCTCACACTCATACCTCGGGACAATTTCGAGTGTTCAATCAGCCTGCCATGCATGTTTTTGGGATGTGGGAGGAAAGCGGAGTACCCCGAGAAAACCCACGCAGGCATGGGGAGAACATGCAAACTCCACACAGGAAGGGTGCCAGAATCGAACCCTGCACCTCTGCACTGTGAGGCCGAATTGCAAACCAGTCGACCACCATGCTGAACTAAAATACTTGGTCTTATCCATGTACAGTACTTATGGAAATGCATTCAGTGACGTGACCGGGTTTGTCTTGGGGCCCCCCAAATGACTACTAGCTGTGCCCCTGGACAGCATGATGACTGAACAATTTAGCAGCATTTTTATTGTTCTTAGAAAAATTCTTTGGGGGGGGGGGAAGATCTAACATCGCTTTTCAAATGAATTTACAATAAGCCAACGATTACGAGTTAATTTTCCCCGAGGACAATTCTTTGAAGGCGAAGCACTAGTCTGCACTGTGGATTAAAAAGTAATCCTTTGATAACATTTGCTTTTGCGAGATTAAGCAGCGTTTCCAAGAAACTGGATTGAGGTTGTGGTTATGACATGCGGGTAGATTTGTTGTTTGTGATTAAGGTGCTAGTTGCTTGGGGCTCTTGAAAACAATTCGACAAGCGTGTGATGCGGCAATGTGAGTTGTAGGCTGCCATTTGACCTCCGACGTGGACGTAGGTTGGCGCTAACCAGCATGATGTCACAAACCAAGCGAAACAAAAGTTGAAGAAATGTTTCCCCTGTATGTGCTTCTCTGAAAGATAAGTAGCAACACATTATTGGGGAATGAATTAAATTCATGGTATCTTTTGAAAATGGTGTGTGTGGGTCGAGTTTGTCTTCTTTTTGACCATACACAGTGAGAGAGTTAATTGGACAGCGGTGCCCCTACTTGCGAAATTAATAGGTTCTGGAAGAAATTTCTTAACTCAAAAATGTTGTAAGTGGAGACACATTTTTCATGTAAATGCCCCCAAAATTCAGACATACATGCTTTATAAAGCATAAAAATCCATCAAAATATGTAACCAAAACAAGTTACAGTTAGATTATTGCACAAGAAATAAGATTTGTGCATAATGTATAAAACAAAGAATAAAGTAAAGAAGAAAAATGGTCATTTAACTTTTAATAGCGTCCTCACTGTTTTTTTTTTGTTGCCTTTTTTAGTCCATGTTCTCTCTCAGAAGTGGTTTTTGCCTGGCGTTTTGTCAAGAACTGACAAAACGGACACATTACCTATCTATCTAAACAGATACAGAGGTCCCTCTTAGCCAATGGGATGCCAGGATGATGCCTGGTAGTAGCCAATGGCAGAGCAGCTAGAAGTTAAGTTCAGGAAACTCGGAGCTGCGATTAGCAGACCACACTGTATTTTTACCTTTTGTATCTTGAAATTTCTTTCTATAACAAGAGGCAATATTTTCCTGTTGAGGCGTTTCGTAACTTGAAAATTTCGTTCGAAGAGACGTTCGTAAGTAGAGGTACCACTGTATCTGGTAAGGCAATGTTTGCTTTTATCTGCCTCAAGAGTTGTGCTGCTGGAAGAGCATATTTTCCATTTAACTTAAAAAAAAAGTCATATTCTCCCCAGCGTTTGTTATTGAGCATATTTCAAAAAAGAAAGTACTTTTCAGATACTTTTATGTGGGAGTGCGAGTCAAAAACAGAACAATGAAGAAACGATAGTGTCCGTTTTGCCGGGAGACATTCCTTGCAAGGAGACTTGTACCAAATCCAGCCAAGAAAGTGTTTCAGTTTTGACAGATTAATCCTATTATGTGTACAAATATATTAGTTCACACGGGCAGCCAAGGGGGTCGTATTTATCTGGCGCCGCGAATGTTAGAACTCTGCATATGGCGTCATTGACAAATAACCTTTGCAACTGAGGATAATCGTACAGCTATTCATAATCTCGGTGGAGGAGGCGGGCACCTGATAAGCAAAATAAACAAAAACGGAATATTAAATGTGTTGCTAAAAATGCTAAAATAGTATGTTTGAATCGGAAAAACAGGCCTGCTTATGGAATACTAGAATTGAGAATAGTCTGATGATGCGAGGCGAAATGAGTGAGTCATATTCCAAACATGACAGCCAATCAAAGAAAAAGTGTTTTGGAATCATCATTTTGAGGAACCAAAATGTGCTCACATCCATCAACTTACAAAAAAAAAACATCCCACTATCCCGAAATGACATATTCTCGCAGTTGATGGCTTTGTAAACAATGTCCGCATCCTGTCTGCTTCTCAAATTCCAAGCGGAGCAAATAGTGTCACGAAAAAAAAAAAAAAGGTCACATCGCTAAAATGTCGCAAGAATGTAAACAGGAGGAGGTTCTGCTGTATGGACCTGCAAGCAAATAAAAGAGCCCCAATAAACACAAAGTGGAGCAAAACTGGTGTTGGTTCACAATTTCATGAACTATGTGGACAAGACAGCAGCCTACAACACGCTAGCATGTCGATGAGGATACTTCAAAGGCACAACTCGGTGCGACCGTCACTCAACAACAACAAACAAAAAAAAAAAAAAAAGGGAGAAAATAGTGAGCAGATGCGACCACAGAAGAGCGTCGGAATCACTGGTTTGTTCCGCCGCAGGATTAATTTGCCAGATTCACAAACGACCAAAAGTCTCCAAGCGTGAACGCGCCCTTGCTCAAGATAAATGGGACTTCCTTGACCAATGATGATCTTACTTTCAAATCTAATTAAGGAAGCCACAATGTGAGATGGTAACCAACACCCGAGGGAGCTTCCTGCTGCCATCACCTGCCGCACTCACGGTAAGAAGAATAAAAAGAAGGCAATTACACAACGAGCTAACTCAGCCTTAAGGGCTACGATGCTGACACTGTCGCTTCTTTCTCTGTGTGTCAGTGCAGGTATCAGACAAGGTGCCCCCCCCCGCCCCAAAAAAAAGCGTTGTCTTGGTGTTGGCTTTAAATTGAACATCAAACATCAATGTCGCCCGTTCTTGAGAATGACCCAATTTTCATTGTTGTCCAAATTTACTTTGCAAAGCCAAATAGCCAAACCGCTAACCTTGGCAGAATTCACAGATGTCCGAGAAATCTGAGAACAAAAGGTGAGTCATCGAAGCACAACTGCAAATGCATTAACACGCTCGGAGTGCTTAGGCGAAGGCAGCAATCCATCGCCTGCAGGTGTTTGTTTTGCTGCGAAAGCACTCATTTTCACAACCACACCTCGGTGTTAAGCCCTAAAGGTCTCATTGAAAAACATTCAACTCAGTCTATTTTAATACCTCAATGTAATGTGGCTCGAAACCGTTAGCTATACACTAAGGGTGACAAGCAGTGTTGCTGCGCTCCTCCGTGAGAAGACCGAAGTGGAGCTAAATGATCCGAACGCCACGAGACAAATGAAAATGAACGTTGGGAAACCAATGTTACACATGCATGCAATTATTCTGAATTAATAAGGATAAAAAGCTCACCGTATTTTCCGCACTAAAAGGCGCACTGGATTATGAGGCGCAACTTCAATGAATGGCCTATTTTGTAATTTTTTTTCATATATTGGACGCACTGGACTGTAAGGCGCAATCTACAATACATCCACTAGATGGAGCTATGCTCCTTCCATTCGACTCGAGAGGCATTCAAGACCGCTTCCGAAAAACGTAAATGATCGATTACTTCAATGAAACTACGAAAATTGAAAATAATACATCAAAACAGAACATCGAGCGAGGAAATCATAAAATAAATTCTATCGCCCCCCCCCCCCCCCTACAGAATTTATTTTGGCATTTCCTTGATCGTAGCGCCAACAGAACGATCAGATGTCTGTAAAATGTAGGAGACTGGACTGTCTCAGAAGTGTTTGTTATTTATTCCTTTGTTGTGTACTGCACTCACAAATGAGGAAATCACAAAATAAATTCTGTAGGGGGGCTGTAGAATTTATTTTGTGATTTCCTCGCTTGCTTTTCCGTTTTGATGCATTATTTTCAATTGTTGTAATTTCATTGAAGGAATCGTTAATTTACGTTTTTCGGAGGCGGTCATGAACACCTCTTGAGTTGAACAGAAGAAGAGAAGGCACGAAGACGTACCTGTATTTGTTGAGACTGTGAAAACCATTAACAAAGTGTGCATTTTAAAAAAACAACACCACAGCTCTCCTTTTTTCGGAGCTGCAACAAAAACTTATTCAATAAATCAGCGACACATTGTAAGCATGTCTCCAGCAAGGAGCCATCTTGGGGTCAACATATTACCGTAATGACCAGACACAAGGCGCAGTGGATTTTAAGGCATGCTGTGAGCGTTTAAGAAAATGGAAGACTTTTCGGTGCGCCTTATAGTGCGGAAAATACGGTAAATTGTAACCACACGAATGCAAATGTGCCATCAGTACCAACAGCTCGTAGTGTGTTCACTCTAAACACACAGTGACTTTTCCAGAGTGAAGTAAAAAAAAAAAAAAAAAGTTTGAGGACAAACTTCACTTGACACAACTGTCGAGTGACCTCGTCAAAAGCCTTGAACGCTAGTTTAAAACTCCACTCCTGTCTATGTTCTTCACTCCTTTGAATTGGTAGGTTAAAGGTCGCAGCTCCACATCGACAGCGAGTTCGGACGAAAAGAACGCGCCTCAAGTGCGGACAGGTTAAAGTCTCCCAACGGCCCGACCGTTAAGCAGGTGACTGGATGGGGGGGAGCCTCACTATCAGATCAAGCCGCTGTGGACACACGAGCGAGTTATTCAACAAGCGAGGAAAAAAAAAAAAGAAGAAGCAGGTGGAAACTCCCTTTTGGGAAATAATGACCCACCGCTGCATTTCCATTTCGAAAAGAGGACTGAAAATCATCACTTTATGATTCAGTCTAATGTGGCGGCCGCCGTAGTCGTTTGCACTCACCGCACTTCGTCTGCTCCCTGTCTGACTTCATCCCCTGAGAGGGGGGTTCTCCAAAGGATTCCAGGTTAAGGCAGGAGTCTGCCAAGGCCCTTGACGATGCACAAAATCCTTTTTAAAAAACAAAAGAAAGAAAGAAAATCTTTCACAGCCCGCAAGTGCTTATCGTGGCATTGACTCCGGGAAATATCCAGTATCCAGGTGGTGCCGCTGCGGTGTTTCCTCTTATTGTCCCTTACCGCGCTTCGCTCATTCCAACAGTGGACCGAGCTTAGAGGGGTTGTCGTTATTTTGCCCATGTTGCTCGAACACACGCTTAAGAGAGACACGCGTACGCAAACAAGGGCGGAGCCAAGTCAAGGTGTCGGCTTGCAGACAGGTGAGTGTGAATGCAGGCTCGCCGCGGCGGGCTGCTCGGCAGCACGCCTGGCAGCTGTTGACTTGCCTCGGGGTCTACCGGTACACAAACAATATGCGACTCAGCCGTGGGTTTGAAGCACAAGACGTGCTCAACGCAGAATGTCGTCATCTTTTGGTGGGTACAAATATAACTCACTTTTTTTCGACGGGAGATTGTCGCAGTTCTGTTTTAGACTCGATCGAACCAATCCACTTTCCTCATCCCAATTCCTCTTTGTGAGTCCATTATTTGCACACAAAATGAAGCACGCCAGTGTAAGGTGAAAGCACAAATATGGTTAAAGTTGCCTTCATCGCTTTTGCAATTTTTTTTCCCCTTAAAAATATGGAAACAAAAAATGTTGGCCAAGTTTGAAATAAAGTAATGTTCTAATCTGTGTTTTATGCTTCAGGTTTCAAGTGGCATCAAATTAAAGTCAAACATAACTTTGCAGATTCAAGTACAATATCGGTAGTCTACAGAGCACTTAGTCCTTCTTGTGCGGAGCGCATATTTGGCTTTTTAATCCTATTTATATCCCTACACAAAAGAGGGCCAGGCCAGATTTGAAAAAAAAAAAATTGTACTGCAAGTATTCACATTGCAGATGGGCAAAAATCCATCCATCCATCCATCTAACGATCCGCTTTATCCTCACAAGGGTCGTGGTGGGTGCTGGAGCCTATCCCAGCTGTCTTCGGGCAGTAGGTGGGGGACACCCTGAACCGGTTGCCAGCCAATCGCAGGGCACACAGAGACAAACAACCATA
>CAAKHF010010906.1:6789-19437 GCA_901007745.1 Hippocampus kuda
CAAGCCAACCCCCCCCCCCCCCCCGGACTCCCTAATCTTAGCCTTCCACCCAAGGCTTTGCTGATCTCAATTCCAAAGCAATGCAACACCACCATCTACAGGGTTTCAACTGTTTCCATACCCGACTTTCACAGACAAGCTGGACAAGGCCCTCTTACCCGTTGAAAAACATAACTGACGAATACGTAGATGCTGGTGGTAGTAAACGGTTGGATTCCAGATGACATGGGAAAAAAAATTGGGATTCAGAGTCAGCAATAACAATCCTGACCAAAGTGTATTGCTCGTAATTGCTCCTGCAATATTATTTTTGCAGCTGTACTATTCGACAACTGGAGACATATGAGTGCAGGAGACACATCAGGTGAGTGAACCTAACATAGTCCATCCTATCTCCTACAATACACATTACTGCAAGACACTAAAGTGACTCATTCATCTCTGCTGTCATAAAAAATCTTGTTGGACATAGTTCATCCCATTCGCCACAAGCATGTTCAATAGCTCACCGCTGTGTTATGGGTCAGTCAAGCCAGGTAGAATATCCAAGGAGACCACAGACTACATGCATGCAATACATTTTTGTAATGTAATCATTCCTCATTGAGATTCAAACATTTTTACTTTGACGGTTGCACACAGGCACTGTCACGTCACTTTATATATGTAAATTTCAGGATGAATAGATTTTAAGAGTGCGGCTTTAACGCAATTATATCCCACGCTGGTCTAACAAAGTCAGTTGTTCTGTTCGTCTTTTTAATCAAATTACAACCTGTGAGATTTCATTGCTTTGACAAGTAAAAACAAGAAAGTGAAGTAACACATGCAACCAGATGCCGAAAACGGAAGTTATTGTGAATAATGCAGAGGAACTCACACCAATTACATCAGCAAATGAAGTTATTGATTTATGGTCCTGTACTAAAAGTATTACTTTATTCTCACTAAAGGCATCAAAAGTTTATTTGAAAAATACTTCAGAGGGAAGTTACGGGAATACTCTGCATGTAGTGTCGAGTGTCGCACTTCCCTATCACTTATAAAGTGAATTTGGCCAGAGTGGAACATTTCATGTTTTTAAAAACAATAATAATAATCCAATACTTTTGATGACTGTTTAGAGAAAAAGAGACTCTCGAATTCACCACCTCAAGAAACTAAATCAGTCAAACCGATATTTGTAATAGAAATTAAAGATTCTAAGAAGTATTTTTCTGTGTGTGTAATGAATAAGTCTTTCATTTTTAATTGAACGACTGAAATAATTAATGAAGAGTTCCAGTCACATTTGAAGGGATTTATTTAGAGCAGTTGCTAAATCTCATGATCAGATATGCTTAATATGATACAGCGAGCAAGTTCCAAGTTGACAGTACCTTTTCCAGCAGTTTTCTGTATCTCAGGGTGGCTTGTTCGATGAGATCCCTCACAGTCCATCCCTCTTTACAAGGAACCACCACACCCATCTGTCCAAATGTCACTGTCACTTTCATTGTGGGACTCTTCCCTGAGGTTTTAGGTGATGGCAGGAGAGCTGTGTCTGAGTGGATAAAACTGCAGAGTGGTAGAACAGAACACTGGAAGCCTGGGGGAAGCAAGCACACAGCGAGTGGAAGAAAATGTCAGTGAGTCGTGGTGTACATGGAACCATAAATGCTGAGCAAAATGACCTGAGCTAATGAGAGTTGTCACGTCACAATACTTCTGACAAACACTGTGTCTGGTGTTTAAAATGGGGAACCGTGACTTTTAAAGCCATAGGTTAAACAGCATCAAATATAATACGGGGGATGTAAAAGGTTTACACAACCTGTTCAGATGATTACTGATGTAAAAAAATGATCCAAAATAAATCAAATGTTTTTCCATCATTAAAGTGACCTATATCCTAACTGCACAACTCGATTGACATTCTTGAGGGGAGTAAAAATTACCAACTGAAAAGTGGTGCAGCTTTTCAAGATTTTCTCTGCTTTAACTTGCGTGCAAAAATTCAAAATATGAGCGCTGCGTGGCGGCAGTGAACTCAACTCACTTCACAACAAGCAGCAGTTGGAAGACAAACAATTCTCCAAAAAGAGGCTTCAAGCCGTTAACTGCCACTCCGGGTTGAAGTTTACAGTGAAACTAAACTTTAAACAAAGACTTGTATTTGAGACAAACATATAACGGCTTTAAGTCTGCTAGCTTAATGCTAATACTGTACAAAATGGGAAAACGCCATGGATGGACTACCAAAAATCATCAGTGCTGCATGACCCCTTGAGCTACAGATATTGTAACACAAAAGGTGCAGCGACACATGTAGACATCCATCCATCCATCAATTTTCCAATCCGCTTTATCCTCCCAAGGATTGGGGGGGGGGGGGGTGCTGGAGCCTACCCCAGCTGTCTTCAGGCAGTAGGTGGGAGACAACCTGAACTGGTTACAAGCCAATCGCAGGGCACACAGAGACGAACAACCATTCGTGCTCACACTCACTCCTAGGGACAATTTTGAGTGTTCAATCAGCCTCCCATGCATTTTTTTGGAATATGGGAGGAAACCGGAGTACCCGGAGAAGACCCACGCAGGCCCGGGGAGAACATTCAAACTCCAAACAGGAAGGCCAGAGCCGGGATCGAATCCATGACCTCTGCACTGTGAGTTCAACGCACTAACCACTGGACCGCCTTCACCTGTAGACAAATACTGTAACGTAACAATACTAACAGGCATGTATTTTTTGCCTGTGATGAAATAAAATTACGGCAGCACACCTCAATTGAAACGTGTCAACAACTGCTTTAGTTATTTATATTCTACTTAATTATATTATGACTATGTGTTTTTATACAGTACATAATAGAATGGTATAACAAAATATTGTGCACCAAACATATCTTTCGAAATAACAAAATATTGTACACCAAACATATCTTTCGAAATTATGGCCAAAAAGCTAAAAATTTCATTCTTCAGCCCATAAAGCATTTTCTGTATGTGATTTTTATTTTTTTATTCTCAAGTCATTTCAAAAGCAAAATGGATGCCTTCGCTCAAGAAAGTTTAGGACACATCGCTGCACTGAACTGCACTCTTTATTCTCTATGGGTCACTTTTTTAACCTTCACATCTTTATTGGTGTCAGACGATTGCGTCTCAGTGACTTTATGTACCGTTGGGGTTTCAGTGCAGATTATTTTTGTGACATTTCACTGCACAATATTGTCCAGTGTTCTCTGAAGTTGCCTTGGCAGATGTTGGTATCATCTGCTGTCACTTAGCTAAATAAATTAGCTTCGGAAGGTGGAAACTAGCAGCGCTAACGTAACAAGCCCAGCAAGGCAGCATTCCGTTACAAGCGCAACACGTATATGCGTAACTGCTGGTCTCCCCGTGATCTAGTCGAAAGAAACGTGTTAGAAAGGTGGAGTTTCGCATCATTTCAAAACATTCCCATCCGATTTCAGCAGTCCGACTCCCGAGCTAGCTCACGTTAGCTACCTTAGCTGAACTTTGTAGGAAAACGTGCAGTCGCTCAGGCATCATTCCACAAGTTTTGCCCCCCCTCTTCTCATATTTCCTTTCTCCAAGCCCTCGCTGACGTCCACTTCATCGCTCAGCGTCACTTGACTGCGCGTCGTTTTCACATCGGACGAACTGGAGGCGACGCGTAATGGACAGGTAAAGACTTTGGGGAAAGTTTTGAGGATTCCTTCCCAAGTGTCGCTCCTGCTGGCCAGTTCCTGACCAGCGCTTCCACAGCAGGCTGCCTGCTACTTTCTTAAAGAGACAGTACACAAATGCGCCAGCATGTTATTTTCATTGTTTGATAGGTTGGCCCCCAGCAAGCCCGCGAACCTCGTGAGCGTTAGCGTCTGATAACGGACACTTGATTGAGAAATTCGGTGACATTTTCGAAAGTTTGTTTCTATTCCACCAAAGTAACAAGGTCGACTAGTATCTGTGTCATGCAAACCTTGCAACCCGTTCCAAAATAACCAACCATTAATCATCGCATACTGTCACCTCAAACACATCAAACCACTGAAGCCAATCAAAATATTCTATTTTGCATAACATCATACACAATTTGATGGCTCTTCAAAGATGAAACCCCTCCTTGCGAGGCGGAGCCCGCCTTTGTAATTAGCAACTCAAATGTATGCATGTGTATGTCGGCTGCTAATTGATTTGGACTAGGTTTAGTTTCTGGGTCATTGAATTCCATTGCTTCTAATGAACCACAGGGGAGAAGGCCTGCGATACACGCACGCATAATTTACCTCTTTCTTTGGTTAAAATTAGGAAATTATGTCTACACTTGAATAATGATATGAATATTTGGAGATGGTTTAATGAACTTAAGAAAGTTTCTCTGTGTGTGTGGTGTTCTTGTTTATTTTTCAAATTTCTTTCATACATTATAATGAGCATCAATTTCAGTTGCAAACCCTACATTGCTTGAATTTTTGGGTCCCATACTAAAATATATTTGATTTGAGCCCATTGTGCTCACAGCGACATTTTACACCAGAGTAAGTGTCCAATAGAACAGAAAAAGATATTTGACCGACAGTGCTTACATTTAAATTAAAAGATGAACTCAGAGAAAAAAAAGCAAGGATTTCCCTATTTCTTTTGGAGTAAAAGTGAATATGGATGAATAATTCAAATCGTGTCTCGTCACTAGCGACTTTGTTTCTTCTACCTTATCGTTTGCGCTTGAATTCATTCAGAGATCTCATGAGATTGATGCCTAGAAGCTTTTTTGCCTTACATTTGGTATGTTTTTCAGGACATACATAATTCTGTATGCATTCAAACCTAGTGCAACTAAATGGTCAGCCATTGCCTCACCACATGAAAAAATCCCATTGTCAGCGGTATCGAGCAAATGTGAATGCGCCCTGCTGGTGGGCCTGATCCATCAAGACCTTGACAAATAAATCAGTGTGTCGGGAAGAACATGCTATGCGCAGTGGGAGAGCGGAAAATTGACCAATGCAGGCTGAACACATGGATGGTAAAATCACAGACTTCAACTGCAGATGGTTGTTAAAACTAGCCATCCATTTTATATCGCGCCTGTCCTCATTAGGTTCGCGGGTGAGATGGAGCTTGTCCCTGCTGAGTTTGGGCGTGTACACCCAGGTCGCCAGCCAATCACAGAGCACATCAAGACAAACAACTATTCACACTTGCGCTCACACCTTGGGACAATTCAGGGGCTTCAATTAACCTAACATCTTGGGGTCTTGTTCACGAGTGAGGGCAGGAGGGAGCGAGAGATCGACAGGCGGGTCGGTGCAGCGTCTGCTGTGATGTGAACTTTGTATCGGTCTGTCGTGGTAAAGAAGGAGCTGAGAGCTTTGCCAAAAGGCAAAGCTTTCAATTTACCGGTCGATCTATGTTCCAACCCTCATCTACGGTCACGAGCTATGGGTCGTGACCGAAAGAATGAGATCCCGGATACAAGCGGCAGAAATGAGTTTTCTCCGCAGGGTGTGCAGGGTCTCCCTTCGAGATAAGGTGAGAAGTTTCATCTGGGAGGGGCTCAGAGTTGAGCCGCTTCTACTCCACGTCGAGAGGAGCCCAGATGAGGTGGCTCGGGCATCTGATTAGGATGCCCCCTGAACGCCTCCCTGGTGAGGTGTTCTGGGCATGTCCCATCGGCAGGAGGCCCCGGGGATGACCCAGGACACACTGGAGAGACTATGTCACCCAGCTGGCATGGGAACGCCTCGGGATCCGCCAGGAAGAGCTCGAAGAAGTGGCTGGGGAGAAGGAAGTCTGGGTTTCCCTACTAAAGATGCTGCCCCCCGACCCGACCCCGGATAAGCGGTAGAAAATGGATGGATGGATGTTTTTCCTATGTGGGGGGAAATAAAGTAGCCACGCAAGCTTGGGGGAGAACATGCAAAACACACACAGTTGAGGCAGACGTGTTAACCACGACTCCGCCATGTTGCTTTTTCAGCCACAAAATAGGAAATATATTAACCCTTTCATGCACCCTGTAACCTGATAACATGATAAGCTGCCCGCTGTAGTGACCACTGTCCTTGAAAGGGTTAATTTCCTGATGGTGGGACAGGAATGGGCAAATACAGCAAGTACCAGCTATAGATGCAGTGCCTTAAGTTGACCAAAAAAAAAAAAAAAAAACCATGACCAATTTAAAACAATCTGCCCTAGTGTGCCAACATATTACAGGTCCCTGAAAGATTTTTCCAAAAGCCTGCAGACGGGTGGTGTGGTGTTGAGCGGGGCCATGTGTCGGTCACAGAAATAGAGAGATCGATACGACCTCAGCAGGGATATTTGATCAGTGACACTCCAGAATTTGCTAGTGCCACATACGCACCAATAGTTTTTGGACTCCAATGCTAATTGAAGCAATGAAAATATAGAGATGCTTGGTCTGTTTTACAAAAGCATATTACATAATCCAATAGAATGTAAAGAACTAAACAGTTTGCCCATCACGATTAATTCATTCGGGCTCCTTCTGGTGTACACAACCAGGGAGCACAACAATACAGTCATGCAGACACAAATGAAACAAGTTTCGCAGCTACTCTTAAGTGTCTCAAGTAAGCTGCTAGAATCGTCGTTTTATTTTATCTTTTATTTTTTTGCAGAAGATAACGAATGTATGCCTGTGAGTGTCTTGAAATGTTAGCTGCGTTAATCTTACAAAACTGCTACATGGATGCTAGTCATAAGCCCGACTGGCAGATCGAAAGCTAAGGGTTGTTTTTTTTCTTTTTTAAATCAACATCGTGTAATTCTTTGTTTTATGCTTTTTGGAGGTAAACTCGCACTGGGAGTGAAACAGCTTGATGCCTCTTTTCTTGAAGAATTGTTCACTCTGACAACCTGCTGCTAGTTGTAAAGTGAATTGAGTTGACTGCCACCACATAGTGCTTATATCTCAAATTTTTGCCCACAAGTCAAACACCACAAAACAATTGTCCGAACGACACCTCTCATCTCCCAAAACTTGTAAATTGGGTCACTCGTATCTCAAGGCACCACTCTATTTTCACAAGTCTCATTGTGTTGGTAGCCAACATCTTCAAAGTGCTGCAGTGCATCTCGCCAGAAGCGGCTAAAATGACATTGTAGAGATAAGGAAGTAGTAGAGCAAGAACAACAGGGATAACATGTCTATGGTTTCACATGCCGTTTTTGTCCCTATTCTCCATTCAGTACAAACTGAATGCTAATAACCATACCTACCATTGCATTATTTCAATGCACACCGTATTTCATACACATCGTGGTTTGTTTTTGAATCATGAGCTGTTCAATCTATCCGCATTCCAATTATTGTGGAACAAGTTTCATTAGGGGTAGTATGTTCAGCGATTGCTACAATGTGGTAATTAATTGGAATGAAGCGTGGTGAAGCCACAGCAACAGATATGACATCCCCAGATGAACTTTAACACACTTGAAATCCCCATTTAACAAACAATCTGAAAATGTAACATTCAGGGGCTAGCACAACTTCCCGCTTTCTTACAAACACCAGTAAAGTTGTTTTCGAAGGGAAGGGAAGAACATGGAAATTTCAGGCTGTTATTAATTAACAGGTGTTATCCAACTGAAATACAAAACACCTTTGAAGGAGCAGATGCACACACTTGTGAACCTAAGCAAAGATTTTTTTGGTCTCCATCTCTCGTTCACACCTCCAGCTAATGGCTCAATTAACACGCTGTCATATCAGAAAATGTGAATAAATCCACCTGACTCCGAGGAGGGAAGTGAAGTGAAAGAAAATAATTGATACTATTCACAGAGTAGCACTTTGAAACCTAATTATGTGTGTATAACAGGCAGAAAATTTATCTGACAGCTCCGGAAACTTAATGAGCACACAGCATGTGTGTATTCCATCCTTTTAGGGATTTTGCATTCACCTGTGACACCTGCTTTTATGGTGAAGAAGAAAAAAAATCCCTCTGTGCACTTGTGTAAACAAGACCATTTATCAATTTACAGGTGTATTTATTTATTTATTTTTACATCAAAACTAAACTCAGCGAATACATTTAATCTGAAACTGAGATGTTTTATACATGTTGGCCAAAAGAGATGCCACAAGTTGTGGACGACAGTAGCGTCTTGAGATGCGAGTTTGGTTCATTCTGTGAACACACTCGTTACACTCCATGGATGGATGGATGGATGGATGGATTATTGAAATGCCAGATCTGTTCCAGTTTCCCGCCAAAATAACAAATGATTTGTGATGTGATTTTTCAGAAGAATAGCACTCTATTAAAATTCTACTCAGTTTAAAAAAAACAATAATAATAATTAATACATTAATGAAATAATTAAATGTACATGTCATGCAAAGAACAAAATGGGTTTTGACAGTAGTTTTGCCTCAATTCAATGGGCATAGTGCTGCTCCTACCTGGCAGCAGTACTGTATACAGACATGAATATACTGCGTATGAAGACAGCCTCAGCTCCTTTGTAATCCACAGTAATATAAATCGTTAGTAAGCTGCAATACATCAGTCGGTCTCCACAGAGGATAAAGAATACTGTATACGCCAGTGAGTATTTCGGTGAATTTGCTGTTGCATCATTTGTGTTCAAATATCCATTGGTCAAAGATATTATAAGATTAAGATAATACCATAACACAATGCTATTTATTAGCCTAGCTAGACCATTATGTATTAGCACTGAGCAAGTGGACTTTAAGGCACATTGATCTGGTTGTTTTAATCAACTTTGACGCGACGCATCACATTCGACAGTCTTGCTGTATGTTTCACAAACTCGAAGACACAGGACGCATGCTGGTACAATCTCATGATGCATGCTCCAATACTGAATTTCCATTTATCAAACCGGTCTGGATTTGTTGGGGGCTTAATTCAACCAAAAGCAATATTAGCACTGAGGGGCATTGGCAGAACTGATTTCAAATATCCAACGCTGCCTGTGTTGCATGTAATGGAGAAACACATCATACAGCACGACATTGTCATTGATTGATTGATTCAAGTGTGGTTTTGAACAAGTGGGTTCTGCAGCACAAACAGGTAAGCTGTGGTGTGTTTTAGTTACCCAAGCAAAATACATTTATTTATTGAGTAATTTGTTGATGCAAGCAAAACTCTTAAATGTCACCACAAATCAATATAGTATGTTATATTTTCCTTTTCGGTGGAGTGAAAATTGAATGTGAGTTGACGAACAGAGAAACGGCTTTGGAAGCAGTCTTACAATGAAATGAAATAAGAAGAATTGCAGACTGAAAGACCACCAAGTTCATGCCCTCTATCTCCTTCCTCTCCCTTTTTACAAAAAAAGTGACATTTTCAATGCATGAAGCAATTTAATCTCCCCTCTTTTCTATGAAAATGCCTGTAAATGAGGGCCTGTGAAATTAAGAAGATATACCAGCCCTGAGACAATTTGTTAATCTGTTCCCCTTGGGTCCGTCCTTTTCTCTGTCTGATACAAAATATGGGATATTATCAATGCGTGAAACGATTTAATCGTTTCCCCATCGCTCCCTTTTCTCATATGAAAGCCTCTGTAAATTAATGTTTCTGAAATTTAGCGAGAGATCCTTCATTTTTTTTCTTTTGAGGTCAGTCACGCTCTCTTTTTCTCCGCGCTACTGTGAACGGTCCACTTGTCAGAGGTCAGACTCGTTACCGATTGCATTCTGAAAATGGGAATTACATTCTGTCTGACAAGCCGGCCCTATTACCTCATGTAAATTCATTAATGGAAAACCAACACCCACTCAAGTCCTATCCTGTGAAACCTCTACCAAGGCATACACACTTGTAGTTCTATTGCCATAATTTTTTGAGAATAACTGTGTTGTGTTATTGATCTTTTTCACAGCATTCAGTTTTGACATATTTATAAAACACCATGGCAAAAATTATCATTTCAGAGCCAAAGATAGATCATCCATCCATTTTAATTGACACCCATGGCCAGATCTTATCCTAGCTGACTTCAGGCAAATGTATGATTACACCCTGGACTAGTTTCCAGTTAATGGCAAGACACATATAGTGACAGACAACCACTCACACTGACATCCACAGGTCATGAAGAGGAAAGTAAACTCACACTGCCTGCATGGAAGGAAATCAGGTGAATGAGCCAACCAACCTGCCCCATGATCGATTGGCAACCAGTCCAGGGTGTCATCTGCCTTTCGTCTAAATTCATCTGGGACAGGTTCCAGTTCCCCGTAATCCTGAATGAGAAGCGATACAGTCTATGAAATGGCTGGATGGATGCATCCACTAACTTAACTCGAAAGGTTATGAATCACTTTTGACTCAAGTGTATGATATATAGTCATTATGAAACAAAAAATAATAATCATAGTGCTTCCAAAGGCTTTTGCACTGTATTACCCCACGACAATCATAGCTTTCAAATATTTTTCAACTGACAGTGTCACCTTACCAATCCAAATACATTAGAGTTAGCAAGAAATATATTTAAGTAGTTGCAATTCTGAGACAACCAGCCGACTTTGAGAGATAAGAAATAGAGAGTAAGGAAGAAAATCCAACCAGGAAATAGAGAGGCTAGAGAAGGCCGAAAATATGCTGCGAGGGTTAAGAAATAGAGAGAAGCCCAGAGCAGCTTAAAGAACAAGGCAAATAATAAAAGACAAGCTTATAGCAGATTGACTACCACTGACTGCAGCCTGAATTAAGTCAAGGTTTTCCAGCGCATGAGAAGCAATGGAAAGCAAAACCCCTTTGTTATGTTAAACACACCATCATCTTGGCCCGCTTTATACATCTTAACATTATCATTGTGCAGAAGAGCAGAGATTGACACAGACGCTTTCTTTGGATTAATCCATGAGCAGTTCAAAGAATGTGCCCAAATGCAATGTGTTGCTTCCCATAAGCTGGTAATAATATAAGTATGATACGAAACAGGGTATGGATTCCTCCATATCGACCTACTGTAAGTCTGCAAACTCATGAGCCGTGTCAGATAAGTCGGTAGCAACAAAAGACCATTCATTTTGTGCATCCTGTATGCAAATGGTTCATTATGCTTGAAGAATACCACATTTGCACACCATCAATAGAAAAATGCAAAGTTATCTGTTTAAGTAGATTCTGAAGAGTCAATGTGTTTGTTAGTTTCAAATTGTTTCACTTTCGGAGTCACTTTTTGTTGTTGTTTAAAAACAATGTCATTTAAAGATGCAACAGGCCCTCGCACTTCCTTTCTCAGAAGTAATCCTCAAAATTATCACTAAAGTTAAATCTGTGCTGTGGTCATTGGTGACTCATTTGTACGAGGCCTAAAATTTGCCCAAAATGGTAGCGTTTACCCAAAATAGCCGACTTCCTCTTCAGTTTAATGCATTTCATGCTTCCTGTCATACTGGAGTGAGTTTTAGAAAATGGTGTTAAAAACTCGTAAAATACATTTTGACCAGGATACAGGCACTTGCCAAAAATGGTGCATTTTCGGGGAATTCATTCACCAGAAGAAGAATGAAAAACAGACGCTAAGACAGTGGTGTCAAATATACGGCCCACGGGCCAGAACCGACCCCAGAGGAGGATTGATCAGGCCCGTAGGATAATTTAAATCTAGAAAAAAAATGCATAAAAGACACAGTATGAACATGTGTAAATGGTTCAAAATTCCTTTCTTTATAAATCTCGTTTCATCTTAAAATGCACGACTATCCTATGTGTTGTGTTGTGTTATTTTTGTTATTTTGACTTCAAAATGGCGCCGCGTGAGTGGCTGCCTTTCCAGCAGCTCCTATATTTTATTGTTCTACTTCTTCCTTTCATAACTTTGCTGCTGTGAAATGGGAATTTCTCCATTGCGAGACTAATAAAGGTTTTCTTACCTTACCTTATATTTTTCAATACCAATTACTAGTTAAAGTTTTGTGCCTTTGTACAATTCAGTGGGATCAGTTGCAATGAATATGTGACTGATATGTAAATTGCACATTTGTCAAAGGAAATCCAAGGTGTTTTGTGAAATGTTTTATAAAAGATATGTTCATGAAATGTCAACATTTTCCAAATGTTTTTGTGCATCACAAAACCAAAACAAAGGAAAGACATGATATTTTGGATATTTTTTGGCAGAGTATGGTATAATTTTAATGGTCCGGCCCACTTGACGACATTTACCGAGGCCGTATGCAGCCCACAATGTCAAATGAGTTTGACACCCCTGCTCTAAAACGACCTTCACACCACCTGGTGCTCGGGCCGTCGACATATCAATACTATCCAATTTGTAGTTGCAGTATTTCGCTCCACTTGAATCCACACACCACTTTAAGTGTTTCATTCTTCGTCACGTTAACATCGACAATGAATCCAATGGCTGCACATAAAATGGTATCGTTAATCCTGACTCAGCTGTCCCTGCTTTCCACTTTTTGAATTTTATGCACAACCATTATCGCTCATAACTGCTGTGTTTGGTTTTAGTGACACTGTTAAATCATTTCCAGTGGCTTTGTGATGCAAGGCTTGTATCAGATCTCATTAGATTGTTCTGGTATTTAATGTAAATCATAAACCAGTGAGTCCGAGATTCCCCCCCCCCCCCCCCCCCCCCCCCCCCCCCCCCCCCCCCCCCCCCCTCCCACTCCCC
>CAAKHF010010908.1:1634-15183 GCA_901007745.1 Hippocampus kuda
ATAAGGGGGGGTGGTGGTGGGGGGGGGGGGCTGCTTGGGAACTGGGAGAAAGGTCATCCGCAGAGAGCCACGGGAGACATTCTCACACAATGTGCGCGATGGTTGTCAATGCCGGGGTCAGAGAGCATCTCAGACATCTCGTTCCATTTCCCGAGATAAGAGCGCTTGCGATGACAAGTGTCATTTGCAAACACTACTTGGAGTGACCTACTTATGAGTCCATAGTTGGGCGTGAATCCATCTCAAATTCAAAATGCTAAATGAAATCACACACTTTTTGGCTGTTCTTTTTCATTTTGATATTTTGGGGGGGGGGAACCAAAAAATTGTTTGACATTCAGCTTGTGACCATCCCTCTTCATTTTTTTGTTCTGAAGGTTGATCTACAAAAGCTCGCACAATACAAATTTTACCACGCGTCATAATTTAGAGCCATGACTTTCGGGGAGGGGAATGGTAAAACCGTGTTGACCAATAATATTTTTTCTCCGTCTCGTTCCTCCAGCGATGGCATCCGACTGCCACGAGCTGTTCCTGCGAGGCGAGACCACCAGCGGGGTCTTCACCATTCAGCCGCACAACACGGAAGCCTTCCCGGTCTTCTGCGAGATGACAGCCGGTGAGCGGGCGGGAGACTTTGGCGCCCTCCGATTCCGACGTGAGGTCAACTGACAGCGTTTTATTTGCGTGGCTCTGTCCAGATGGCGGATGGACCGTAGTCCAAAAGCGACAGGATGGCTCCGTGGATTTTGACCAGCTGTGGTCTGCCTACGAGAAAGGCTTTGGCAGCATCGATGGTAAAGTGGAACTTTGCACGCCTCGTCACGTCAACTCCCGTATCGCGGCGTTGCCTCAAGTCCTTCAAGATGTTGGCTCCCACTCCACTGAGCACTTGTTTCCTTCTGCTTGCTTTCTTCAGGTGAGTTCTGGTTGGGCCTGGAAAAGATCCACGCCATAGCCAAGAATGCAGACTACGTCCTCAAAATCCAGCTGTCCGACTGGGGGGACGACTTGGCAACCATCCGCCTACCTTTCCACCTGGGCGGAGCGGAGACCGAGTACTCGCTCCAGATCCGGGAGGTGGGCACTTTCAGTCCCCTGGAAAGCTCGCTGGGCTCCGACGCCGCTTCCGGTCTGCCTTTCTCCACCCGCGACCATGACAACGACCACAAAAAGGAGACCAACTGCGCCAAACATCTCTCCGGTGAGATGCTTGAAAGATGCTCGTGCTCGTTAGTAGCCACCAAGCGGAGAGCAAAAACATGCACATGCAGCAAAGACTTTATAACTTTTGCTCACTACCTGAGCTCAGCTTGGCCACTCCCCGACATACAAAAACAAAAATTTGCTTGAAAACTCAACTAAATCAAAAATCAGTTGAGACGCATGCGTCTCAACTGATTCGGCTATTCCTTGTCTCTACCCAATTTTTGAGATTTTTAAAATGCAAGCCATATCTCAATCCATTTTTTTCCCCTTGTCTTACGAGCAAAAATTTGAGTTACAAGAAGTGCAACTTCTGCTGCTAGCAGCAAACTTCACAACACGCCGCAGATAGTGAACAAGTCTTCTTAAACAAAAAAAAAAATTAAAAAGCCTCTCAGGCTCAAATTAAGTTCTCGTAACAGGAAAAATCTGATACTTGGTTGTTGCAAATCTGCAACACCTGCCCTGAGAGGGTTTTAAAACTGTATATTGCCGCACAAAGTTGTAGTTTAACACAAAGAGAATTACACAAGTCCTCTAGCTTAATGCTAACACCCAATGCAAAACGCTATCGGCAGACTCCTGAAAGTAGCAGTGATTTCACGGTAATTGTAAGCGTGTAAGCGGTGGATATTGGAACACAACTGGCGTAGCAACACAGACAATAATATTCACAGACATATGTTCTTTATCCTGTGTGAAAAATTACTACTATTACAGCAGACCGCCACATGCTCACAGTACAGCACCGACTGGTTCGCAGACTCAATTGTTTTTTCCCCCCAGTGGGCGTCAGTGCTACGCAGATTTTCACTATTGATGGGCCGAACCGTTCCCTATCTTCGCAAATTAAACTTGCAAGGGCTTTGGTGTCATCTAGATGGCACAGAAAACAAATTGGATGCGGTGGAGTGGGATCATTTTGGGCACAATGGTTGCGAATGACCACTGTCGAGGTCCTTTCTGTCCTCGTCTAAACTGCTTTCTTTCTTTCATTCTTTTCCGCTGTAGGCGGCTGGTGGTTCAGTAACTGCGGTCGGTCCAACCTCAACGGGCGATTCTTCCAGAGCCCGCCGCCCAAACAGCGGCACCAGAGGAAGCAGGGAATCTTCTGGAAGACCTGGAGGGGGCGCTACTATCCCCTCAAATCCAGCGTGATGATGATCGCCCCGGCCGTGATCCAGAGCAAGTCTTAGCAACATCAAGACAACGAGGGAGGAGAAAGATGACCATCTTGGACTCGTCTTCCGTTTCGGTCGAGCTTGGTTCAAGTTTTAGAGCTCGTCACCGTCGCACCTTGGCGCACTCCCTTTCCGGTATTCCAGGCGGAAAGTCGGCAGCGAGTGAGGAACTTTTCGACGCGGTCCCCCGGCGCGAGTCACAGCGTGTCCGCCGGGACGCCGGCCCAGCCGGAATTTCCGAACGAGTCGAGACTCATCGGCGATCGTTGGGAGGCTGACCATCAAGCACCGTCACCGCCAAGCCACTTCTGAAAACGTCTCTTTTGTAACTTGTCGGCTCGGAAGGCCGGTGTTCTCTCCACGCGGATGGACCCTCCGGGCTTTGTGTGACCACGTTGCTTTTTTTCACTTTGATTTTAGCTGCCGAGCCTCACAGAGATGGGGATACTTGTCCCATTTTGTCATTTCCAACTTGACTCTTCAACAATGTAGTGGATCGTTCCCATCAAATGATGCCTTTTGGCTTGATCGTGGGCCAACCCAAGGGGAAGTTCAAACTACCCTAAACACGGCATCCCGATTGATATTGAGCATTGCGCTTGTGGAACACAAATGAAGCGTCAGAACCCGCCCGTTTCTATCCCTCTCAGGATGTCACGTGCTGTCGATTGAAAATGACTCGACAAAGTCCAAGGGCTCATTTTGCCAATGTCACCTAACCAACCCCCGACAACAGGAGAGCCCTGATTGTTCGTTACCTCAACCTTGAGGTACCGTGATGTCAATTTCAGTTGACAGCAAGTGGCTGTACAAGTCAATAGCCCCCCCCCACCCTCCACACACACACACACACACACACACACACACACACACAGCAAAATATTTTGAATCCTGCACATGTGTCAAAACATTTGAAATTTGAAAGTTTTTTTTACTATGGAGAAGAACAGATGTTAACAAAACATCATTATGTAGAAAAATAATGACCTCAAATCACAGACCATTTTCAACATGAACAAGGTGCAAGGATAAGGTTTTTTTTTTTTGGGGGGGGGGTTCTAACTTTCCTTCTTGCATGGCCAGTGATGTGAACCAAGATGTGACTTTGATGAACAGTAGTGCAGCCTCCGCGTGAGCATGATGAGGGTGGAGTGGAAAAGTTGAAATCACTGTACCTGTACACTGACACTTCCAACTGTTAAGACGAATGTCGGCTCCCCTCTATGAGTTTCGCACGACGACAACGGCATTCCAGCTATTCAATCACACAACGTATATTCTTCATTATTTTTAGGCGTGGAGATTTGCACAATTTGAAGTCATATTGACTTCTTTACCAATGTTGTACTACAGTGTCACAAAGAATAATGTCGTTCGTCTTATAGAACTGTTACTTGTGTGTTGTTTTCCCATTTTCCTATTTAAATGCTGTCAAAAGTAATATCGTATTTGTAATTTATATTGTCTTGTTGAGGTGTATTTTTTAAGAGACACTTTTTTGGCCTTCTGCAGCCAATAAAATGAATTTAGACCAAAGCTGTTGTTTGTGTGCGTGTTTCATATCTCGCCTCAAAACTAATTAACGCTTTAAAAACAAGATATCACGCCCTTGACTGGTCGCCAGCCAATCACAGAATAGCCATTCACACGCACACCGAAGGACAATTTAACCTTCAATGAATGTAATCGGCATGTTTTTCAGTTGTAGGCAGGGAGTAAAAGTAATTACACAGCAATCTAAAAAGTCTACACACTTGAGTTTAAATGTCACGTTTTGGTGATTTAAAAACAAACAAACAGCAGGCCATGATAAATCATTGAAGGGAGGTACAAAACAACTGAAATAATGATCTTTGTTCAGAATTAACTAACCCCATTGAAACTTCTGTTGAAAGGGAGTCAGTCCACACACCTGCCACCGTTTAAAATGTTTCTGATGAATCCGAAATCAATTTCAGGTGTTCTAGTAGCCTTTTTTTCTGACAGTCTTTGCTTACCTGCAGAAGCCCAAAAGATTTGGGGCGAACACTGACGGCTGCTTCAACCGGGTTATAATTCACTCCACCTTGCCAGAGGCCGCCGGTTGTATTCATGCTACAACGCGTTTGAAACTTTCAACAACAACAACAACAAAAAAGCAGTCCTGTGTTTGCGGAGTTGATGACGCAGCAAAAGCCCGCCCTTTTCATCCGTCTCAGGGGGCGGCTACTGTGATGTCATTCTCAAGCTACGTCAAGTGGCAAACCCCTGAAATGGAGACGAACGGCTGGCTTTTGCTGCTTCCTGCAAATCCCACAAACGCAAAATGAATGCGAATGCCATGTCTGGTGCGGGCGCATCGAAAATCATATCGAAAAGAACACGTTTGCCCGCCTTACCCTTTCAGAAATGGAGTACACTTAACTGGGATTAAAAAAAAAAAAAGACGATCATTTTAACACCGTTAGATTGAATTTCCTGTTTTGGACGTCAATTTGATTTGTATTTAGTTCGGTGATTCTTTTAAGCACCACTGGAAGTTTGTGTATGTCGCTTCATCGCTTCGATGTTCGGCTTTGACTGTAAAAGTAAGAGGCCCGGTCAGGGTGAGGGTTCTCGCTCAATTCTCAGCCCCGCTGTCATCACCAGTTTGCCGCCGTCAATTCAGCAGCCTGGTGCGGAGTGTCGGATTCAACACAAGAAAGCTCGCCAACGATTCAGCCATTTATTTGTCATGTACAAATTGAATTCCGATGGTACAAAGCTGTTGTAAGCCTCCAGTGCTCAACCTTCTGTCGGCTGTATTGCAGTAAAAAAAAAAAAAAAGCAACTACCGGCATCATCATCATCGCCAAGAGGTACTTTGGCAAATATAAATTATGTGTGGAGAAGGCAAACGGATGATCTTGAACAATGTAATGGAAGTGGACAGAAAACAGCAACGAGTTGGCCTCTGTCAGCTTTCATTAAAAATAATAATAATAAAAATTCATAAAAATATTTTATTTTTAAACACACTTAAAACAAGCGGACACGGGAAGAGCCTTTCTTCCAAGTCTTCATTTGTCACATACAGTGACTCACATTACGTACAGAGTTCAGCTTGTCTGCAATAAAGTGGATTGAACGCATATATTATGTCCTGTATAACCTGTGCAACTATGTCGTCGATTACCATTTGAATATCCGTCAACTGTAACCTCTTTCCTACTACTGACACGAGTGGGTAAAACACACAATTTGAAAGTGGGTCGCAGGAATATTGGCAAGGATGGAAGGAGGAAGAAGAGGGCGAACGCGACGACTCCGCCTGCACACACCCTCTCAAATGTCCCCTCGTCTTCGCTCGCCAACTCTCCGTCTTGGTGAACACACGGGGGGAAAAAAAAAAGCGAGACGGCAACAGAGCAATGAGGGGTGACGGGAGTGGAGTCTAAGTTTGTGATCGGGGAAGGTGGACAGCAGGTGTCCAGTTAGGCGCTGAGCTGGAGGGCGAAAGGAGGGACGACATCCGGGATCATTTCAGAGGTATTGTTGTAGAAAGTGCAACAGCATGATCTCGTAGTGTTCTCCGGACTCCGGGCAGCGGATGCTGTGTCGCTCGTTGGGGTACACCTGCAAAGTGGATACAAAACAAAACTATTCACATCAGCTCACCCACTCTCGTGCCCATGTTATATCGCGATAAAGATATACCGCCGTATATGTATTTTTAGTTATTCTCTTCAGTTTTTTTTGCTCCTTTCAAGAAAATGGACTATTGTCCGCTTGCAAATGTGTGAAAGAGTGCGTCGGAGAGTCACCTGAAGTTGATAGGGCTTCCCGGCGCGGATTATCTGTGACACCAAGAAATTGGTATGGAAAAAGTGCACATTTTCATCCAGGAACCCATGGAGAATCAGCAAGCGGTTGGGCCTGCAACGACAGGAACACTGAAGACCACGCATCGGGCGCACGCTGCCTTTCAAGCCGTAAGACCGGTGCGGCCGATGGCAAGGCAGCGCGCGCCGAAAGGAAAGGACGACGCGATGAAACAAACGGCAACGGGCGCCATAGACAAGATTCAACTGACTCGCTGGGCAACTTGTCCACGTGCAGAGCCACGGAGCCTTCCTCGTAACCTTGCTGGTTGTTCTCAGGCACGTCCATGTAGCGTTCCGTGTAGCCCGTGTCGTACGCCATCCACACGGTCACCGGGGCGCCTGCGATGGCCAACTGACGGAGGCGCAATGCCGTCACGTGGCGGACGGGCGCGTCGGCGTCGATAAAATAAGGCGGGCAGGAAAATCAAGTATTTCAAATAGAGGGAAATGAACTTGCAGTCCACCGTGATGTTACGGAACAACATTTGGTTCGGGCTTCACAAAGTCCCTGCCGAGTTAACTCCTCTGGATGATCCAGCGCTTCAACTGCCCCGTCAAACACTGACACCATGTGGGCAGGGATTGAAACTACGACGCTCAAATGGACCCCGCATCCCCCTTTAAAATCGAGGTTTTCTTTCTTTTTCTTTTTTCAGTGTGGCTCATATATGACTTCATGCAACATTTAGACAAGATGGCGGTAAGCTTGAGGGTTTTTTTTTTTGTTTGTTTTGTTTTTTTTGATCTGTTTCAACTAAAAGTGGCAGACAGCTTCAACACAAAATGTTTCAGCCTCCTAACCTTGAATACGTTTGGCCGCTGGATGAGGCCCATGAGAGAGAGGAAGCCGCCGTAGGACCACCCGTGGATGGCCACACGGCTAAGGTCCACAAAGTTGAACTTCTCGGCCACGTACTGAAGGCCCTCCACCTGGTCTTCGATCTCCACTTGACCCTGAGGAAAACAATTCGGTGTGCGCTTTCAACTGACATTCATGGCAACTAACGTGACAATCTGAAGTACGTCGACAGTGCTAAAGAGTTATTAAAAAAAAAACGACATGATGGTTACCATTTTGTTTTTAAGCGCGCCTTCGAATTCAAGGCCCCTCTGACAAGAGCCCCTGCCGTCAATGACCACGACAGCGTAGCCCAACGAGGCCAGCGTGTTCAGCCGGAGGTACTTCATGCCCTTGAAGGAGTTGTTTACCAACTGCACCTGGCAAAACAAAGCATCCACAGCGGATTTACGGCAAGCACCGCAGTGCGACTCGTAAAAGCACTCGGACCAAAGGACGCGCCGGGGCCCGACCCACAACGCTTCTCGACACAAACCTGCGGGCCTCCGTACACAAAGAGGACAGTGGGATGCTTCCTGCCGGGCTGCAGGTTGTGAGGCTTGTAAACCATCCCGTAAAGCCGGAAGCCGGACTTGCCGGGAAAGTCGAAAATCTCGGGCGGGTTGTAATCTCCCGGGCAACCTGGCAGACACACGAGTGCAATCGTCAACCGTCAGCGAGGCTGCCGTTTCTGCCGAGGTCTTCGGGATCAGTCGCGCTGGATGTGAAATTCACCTTTTGTATTGTATCCGTGGCTTCTAGGATTGTGACGTGCTAGTCGTCGTATTAAGAGGTGAAAATATTATGAGGAGCCCTTCAAAAAAAAAATTTAAGAAAAAAATGCTCCACCCGACCGAGGCTCCCATCGCGAGGCCGCGGCTGATTAAAGCCCAAACGTGATCATGGTATCGTGCGGGGGAAGATGCGGTGCAAAAGCGACCAAAGAAAAATGAACTGAAAGCGTCGCAACAAACCAATCTTGTTCCTCACTCGCACACGCATTCATCACAAAGGAAGTGGGAAAGTTCACGGTTCCCGAAAGAGAGGCCCGAATGTACCTGGCGACTCCATCATGCTGGCCCAGACTTCGGGCGCGACGTGTAACGGATCGCCTTCCGAGCTGCTCAGTTTGTAGACGTGAACGCAGGGAGGTGTACTCACGTTACTGTAGTGGCTGACGAAAAAGTCAAAGTTCTGCCGAGCGCCAGGGGGACAGAGAGAGAGCAGAGGAAGTCACGCGCAGCCCAAAATCGGAGCCGAAACCAAGCCGATAACAACGAGGACCGGTCTTACTTGACTAACGGAGCAGCTGTGAGAAAAGCCGGGCTTGGTCAGTCGAGCCGCATCTCCTGGCGAGTCGTAGCTGACGACGTAGAGGTGATGCTCGAGGGGAGTGTCTTTGGTGCCTTGGAAATACACCAACTTGGTCAGCTCATTCACCCAGATCTAATCGAGGGCAATAGGAGGGGAAAGAGGCTCGGACTCACAACCAGAAAGGCGACGCACTCATCGCCGATTCTTCTTTTCGGGGAAAGTCGGGGCGAGAGGCCATCAATTGTCTTTGCGTGTGTCATCGTCTTACCTTTGATCCATGTCTGGCGAGCACTTCCCATTCCCCGCTGGTCAAAGCAACTTCTTCCTTGATTGCACATTTAAATTGTCCTGTTGGAAACACCCCCCCCCCCCCCCCCAAGAAAAAAATTACCACGCTGCGGGGCATTCCAAAATATAATTTGAAAAAAAAAATCACATCACATCAAATAAAAGTGCCCGGTGGGGGTCAACGACACCCGTCCCGTCCTTACCTTCCGTGTGCTGGTAATCGTCCGTCCACTTGCAGCAGCCGGGTTGTAACAGGGATGTGATTTTATACAGATGACTGAAACCCGTTTTCGACTCGTTGATCCAAATGAAACTAAACTCTTCATCTGACGTTTGAGTCAATTGATAAAATATATCGTGGACCTGGAAAAAGAAGCACAAACGCTCGATAGAAATGTTGTCTGATGACTGCAATCATCTCTTTGCAGATGTTACTTTTGTTCGGGGTTCAAGGAAGAAAAAAAGAAAACAACGCACACGGAGAAGGTCAATGCGGCGCACGGAGGTACAAAGACAGGAAGGACGTACATTAATCCAGACGTGGGTGGTCTCTTCATAGATGACGTACGGTTGCGTGTTAACTGGGACGCCCTCCAGGCTGGCCTGCCTCTGAGCCGGGTCATCTGTGACCGGGATGAAGAGAGATGGAGGCAGCAGGACCAGCTGCAGTTTCCTCTGACTGCGGTCCAGTAAAACCGCCCAGCCGCTAGGAGGAAGGCGCAGACAGAATTTGGGGACTTCTTTATCAGCAAAGGCTTTCTTTGAATTCAATCCAGTCATTGCGCTGTGTCACTCTTCGTCCAAATGTTGCAGAGCGCGAAAAGGTTTGATTTCGAATAGTCGGCGTACCGACATGCTGGTTCATTTATTTCAGTAGTTGACTTCAAAAAGTCAAACTCATAGCTGCTAAACACAAAGTTTGTTTGGGGATTTTTTATTTTTATTTTTTACAATTTTTGTTCCAATTCCGAGCTCATTTCTATGAAGTGCATTTGATTCTTGGAGGGTTTTGTCAGGTGGAAGCTATTATCATCCAAGTTATACAGACTAAATTCATTCGATATTTCAATCCACATGTCGCGACTCTGTACGAGTTTCACTTTTTACCCAAATCATTTGTTTTTCACGGCGCTATAATTCATCGAGATGCACCCGGTTAGAAATATAGTGGCGGTTCTCAAACGCTTTATACCAAATAGCACCTTTGGGGAGGAAGAAATAATAAATTCTGCCCAAGTACCAACATCACGACCGTCATTAAAATACAGCAGGAGCTAAAAAAAAGGCACTGTAACATTGGGCAATTGGACACATGAAATAACAGAATTTGGGGGGAAAAAATGCAATTGAGCAAGTATTTCATTCAAATGTACCGCACATAAAAGTTGAATACAAATCATAGCAATGGTATCCGTGTTGAAAATGAAGAGTTCTTCAAGATGACATATTACAACTGAACGGTACTTCGGTAGCGATTGTTTCACACACGGCGAGAGGGAGCCCACGTTCCACACCGAATCGCCAGAGCGGCGGACTCGACACCTACTATTTGCCGTCAGTCGTCCATCCTACCCTCGCGATGTATTCCGTCCCAGGAAATAAGGAGGCGAAGGGGACCACCAGCTCTTTATCTTGCATGCTCACAATCTGCAGACACGCACACACGGCCACTATGAGGAGTGTGCGGCCACAACGACATCGAAGAGAAAAGAATGACAAGTCGTCCAAGTGCGACTCACTCTTCCTTGATGGTCAGTCTTGATCTCCGCTAGTTTGAGTGTGGCCTGTGGATTTTTGCTCCCTAAACATCCCCAAGTCAAAGGTTCAGTCAAGTGGCACAGAATGCATCTTGGCAGCGCGGATGACGGCACTGACCTGTGCGGGGGTATCTGTACGCATCTGCCTTGCGCTCTTCCAGTGCTGGAGATGGCACATGAATAATTTCGACTTCCGCCTCATCAACCTCCTCGTACAGCAGAGACACTGTTTTCCCCCCACTCGAGTCTCGGAGGGGAAAAAAAAAAAAAAAACAAACACACAAAAAAAAAAAAACACACTTTGAACATGTGTATGCGCAGCAAATCATTTGCGAGAAATAGATTTTGAACGATAGTCAGAAATAATCCAAGGTTCGGTGGAACAATGGAGCGGTTGTCAAAAGGCCTGCGTAAAAATCTGAGCTGGTATGCGCTGACCTTCCTCTGCTGAAGGGTTCCACCAGTAGCCAGTAAAACGGTCAAACTCTTCTTGGATGACAAATGTTGCTACGCCTGCTGACTTGGGGTCTTCTTTGACATTATCCACACCTGGAAAAGAGTTGGAAAAATAAGGAAATGAAATCCTTGGGATGGCGATGGACACGGAAATAAGATCAGATGTAAACGCAGGGTAATCAAAAGAGAATCGACAAACTCAACTCCAAGTGTATTTTTCGAGAGCTCAGGAAAAAGTGCTGTATATAAACGAATTCATATGACAACAAATGAGAAAATCATCAATTAATAACAAAGACAATAGAAGGCACAAAAAGAGCCAAACTCAATCTCAAGTCTCACGCTGAGTCAAAAGCCAAAGACGAAGAAGGAGTTTTAAGGCGAGTTTGGAGGATGGCTCGCCGAGCGTCATTACAAGTGTTCCAGTAGCCATCATCAAAAGAAAGAAATAAAATCATCCATCCAGAAATGCTAAAGCGTCCAAATCTGCAGCTCACAAATGAAGCCATACCATCAACAAACGTGAACTCAATTGGACATCCTCACACCTTTGTGACAGTAGGTGAGTCTCTTCTCCTCTCCAGTCTTGACATTAGCTACCCACAGGTCGTTATTGTTCACGAAGGCGATGAAGTCGGGGTTTCCTGGGCAGATCTTTGGATCCATGCGGGTGCCCGAGCACCGGGTCTTGATCTCCACGGGCTTGACAGGAGCAGACTGCTAAAAGCAGAAGGCGGGGAGAGAAGCGGGAGATTTGAATGAGATCAAGGAAAGGGAGCGGGAAAAAAAAACAAACAAACAAAGATACACATCAGCATGAGCACAAAATGAACACGAACACCGTGACGTTCATTTGCAATGCAAAGACAAGATTTTCGGACAATGAAGTGGACAATCGTGGCCACGCCTCTCAAATCCTTCAATCCGCATCTGAATATCATCCGGGAGGAATTGGTTCAAGAGCCTGCACGACAGCGGCCTACTCACAATGAAGCCGTTGTTGCCTCCGTCACGACAGTAAAATAGGCTGTTGCTAGCCTGGAAGAGGAACAGGCCCGTCCGCGCGTGGTAGTCGTAAGAGGTGATTCCAAAGGCTCCCAGCCGCTTGCGCTCCCTCAGCAGTTCTTCCTCTCGTGAGTAGGCTCCTTGGTGCGGCGTCGCCTTCAAGGGACAGCGGAGATGCTCGATTAACATGGACGCGCTCACGCAAACACGGAGGGGATATATCAAAGTGGCCCTGTGTAAATGCCAGCTTTTGGGATTCATTCCCTCACCCCAAAAAAGACATTTTCCACCACGACTGTGATCGATAACCTGTAGAACGCAATTGAAAAAGGAAATACATTGTGAGAGGGAAACTAAAACTAACGCTGTGGCTGGATTAAGAATGAAAGAACTCGGGCTGCTGTCACTATTGAATCTTTTTAGAATCATAAGAAATGGAATCAAATATATTTAGCGCGTTACAAAAACATTTTTCCTCGATGAGCAAACGAGTCTGGTTGTTGATTTGGTATTGTTTCATGAGTAAAAAAAACAACAACTGAGCAATCCGATCAGACGAGAGGGACTGACGTTGGACTCGCCAACCTTTTTGAAACCGATACAGTGACAGAGAAGTCCGTCCGAGCGCTGCAGGACATGTATGATGACTGTAAGACGGCGGTGAGGTGTGCTGTAGGTGTGACGGAGGAACTTAAGGTGGAGGTGGGACTTCACCGGGTGCTAAACGGTGAAAACTGTGGTGGAGAAATGCGTTTATCGATTCACAAAATAATTGGGACCCCTGTACATTCGACCCCATGTTGAATGAGAGTCAGCACACACCTGCCCCCGTTTAAAGGTCCTCTGAGCAAGCTCAAATGAAGTTCAGCTGTTCTACGCCTTTCCTGACAAAAACTGATGGATGGACGGATGGATGGACCTACCCAGCAAAACTAAAACTTCATGCGAACCAAGAAGAGTGTAGTGGCAATTCACCTGGAAATGATCAAGCATTTGTTTCCACGACAAGACTAAGAGAGCCTCTTTGCGGATCTTCTTTGGGATTTCCGAGTAGAGCAAAGAGTTCTCTCTGCTTCCATAAGGCATTCCTGACAAACGGAGAGAAAAAGACAGCAGAGACACCTTCAACTAAAACCAGAGACCAGGAGAAATTTCACACCGAGACCGTTGTCAAGTCACGAGAGCCTATTTGTGCTGCGCAGGGAGTTGAGAAGGTGACGCGGGGTCAAGAGGGGAAAACGAACTGAGAGCAAGCACAAGTCACAAACTGGATGAAACCTACCGAGGTAGTATAAGCGGTGGGAATGGGGAGCATTTTCATCCTTCTTCTGCACAAACTGGAAGTCGTGGGGCGCCTTGTTGGCGATCATGCCCGAATACTTCCTGCTACAATGGATGATGTCGCGGAGGCCTTCCCACGAGTGCTTCTCCACAAAGAACTGAGAAGGCACGTCCTCCATCTCCACCACCTCCGTGCTGTCCGAGAGGCCGTCCACAGCCGTCATCCTCACTGTAACGCAGCTGAACGTCCACGAACGTCACGACGTGACATGCGGGGGATCAGTGGGGCCGAAACGACTTGGAATTTACTTCCTTTCTGTGTAATCACAGTGGAACCACCACCTCTTTTTTTTTGGGGGGGGGGGGGGGAACGGGGGGGGG
>CAAKHF010010908.1:15203-28490 GCA_901007745.1 Hippocampus kuda
GGGGTGAAACTCGTCACCGCCGCAATTTTGTGCTTTGCGCCTGCTTGGCAAAAGCCAACGGTCTACGGAATGGATACTTCATGACCGGCATGTCGAGCAGCCAGCAGACCCGTGCCTTACATCACGACAAGTTCCAATGATTCCAACGCGTCAGGGGTTCGACAAGTTCGCCAAGTTGTCGACACATCCGTTTAACGATTGCAAATTACAAATGAATCCTGATTCAGAGTCAGTTATGTGTGTTTTGTTTTGAATCTAAGCGCTGTATTTTGTCAGAAATCAATGAAATCGTTTCTTTAAAATCATCTGTCAATGATTCAAGAGAAATTGTATGTATCAAAAGTACCAGTGGTATCGGTTACTCGGTATCAGTATCGGCGAGTGTCAGCAGTCGAGTACGACTACTGGTATCGGTTTGCAAAAAAAGTAGTATCGAGCATCCCCAACGTTCACAGTAAACTCAAGTGAATACCAAACGATGCAATTTTTGGAGTGTTTGCCTTTGGAGGTTCCACTGCAACTACATCTGTTACACGAAGCCAAGTGTGTTCATCGATCTACAGAAGCACCGATGAAAGGAAAAACGATACCTTTTCCAGAGACCCTCTTCTGTTTCGCAAAGCTTGGCCTTCTTGACTCTATGCATTCACCGGTCAACGCACCTCTGGAAACCTGCAACATGTAATCAGCATTAGTTCATAATAAGCAAATTAAGTCAAGCTTTAAAAAATAGCACGTCCCTGTTTGTTTCTTGATGGATGAGTCCACGGAACATGTTCTGAACAAAAATGAGTGGAACCAAGTCAACCCTTCACCAAGCGGTGTGGAAGCTGCAAATCTTGCGGCGAAGACTCATGTTTAAATGTGGTTAACTTTTGAGTGAGACTACAATCGTTGTCCTCAGCGCAGATCGAAGCAACGTACGGTCTCCACGCAATTCTCCACATTCCTTCCTTTATAATCGGAGTTGGGTCAGGGATTAGTGTGGGGAAAACTGACAAAGGAAAAATGTACTCTCGGCTCTGGAGAAGAAGTGTATTTAGGATTGTGCCAGGACAGTGGCCCTCAAAGTGTGACGCACAAAAGAATGACTCAACCAAATGTGCAAACTATAGTATTTTATTCTTCCACTACATTAGATTCTACGATTTGATAATATTGCTTTCAAATGGACTATTACACATCCAGCGTTCAAAGAGATGAAGCTTGACAATGTGACAGGCGTTAATTACTGCGCACTCTCGGCACTAGTTTACACGGCAAACAAATGCAGTGCAGCTCAGCCTCAGTCTATCAAACGTCACGGCTAAGAATATGCTTTTGCAGGCACTTCAATCTCACTTGAAGCATTTCAAAATCAAATGTACTGGACATGCGTTTTTAAGAGGTTGTATGTACATCAAACGTTTTCTTTATCATTCTTAACTCCTATAAACGTGGGGTGGAAAATGCGGGTCCCGTGGCGACAACGGTTGAGAACCCAGGCTCGGAACCCCCACCTAAGAAATAAATAAAACCCAGACCTCGTTTTTGATGAACAAGCAGCTATGCTACTGTATGTTAATCATTATGAAGAACATTAAGAATCACTGTGCTAAGGGGTTAGGAGAATCCCTCCAAGTAGCTTTGTACAGTGCACAACAGTCTTATTAGCTTACAACTTCTGATCACATCACTTTGTAAGCAATGTTTTCGGAATGACAGAAAACGGGAACAACAAACGGCAGTCCTCGAAATTGTGAATGTCCGGATTTTAATTCTTGACATCACATGAAATATGTATGTTATCACCGTGTCAACTTTATGGGTGGTGAGGAACTAAATTGCAGCAATATCGCGGGTGATGGGAAGAAGCTGTCGATAAAAGATCTTTGTTCTGTTTTTTATTTACTGACACATCAGGAGGGAACACCGGTCCATTCGGATCTGGTGTTGAACATTTGCCGCACGCAACGATAAGATTTATTTGGCAGCGGGTGGTAAAACCCGAACTTGCTTTTCAGACAGAGGAGAGAGTGGATCAATTCTTGTTTCTTTAAGTGTTGACATCATAGTTGTCGACTGTCATTTGCGCTCCGAAGCTATCTTGCTAACGATTGCTACCGTTAATTTAGCTCCAAGCTAGCTCGCCGATAGCTAACGCTAGCGGTTTCGGCTTTGCGTAAAAAAAATAAAATTACATTTTTAAAAAACGTGCACTACCCGTATGCAACGAACCCAAATAAATGGAACCACTTACCAAACTACGCGCTGTTTGTTATATTGAGCAGGAGGCTTTCCTAGCTTGTCAATATTTTGCGACAGCTGAGGGTTGTGGCCATTGCCCGGAGCGGCCACACAAAAATGTTGCTCGCTTCCAGAGCGGAAAGAGGGCGGAACCTTTGCTTGCAATTGTGCTGCACATACCCGGGACACTTTCAGGAACGCACTGTGCCAATGGGCACATCAATACTGTATTGCCTTACTAAGCCACGCGATTCAAACTTTGCTGTGGCGCAACAACCTTGAGGACGTCTGTTTACGATCTTTCGGAGTTGAACGATATTGAGTGACAAATAAAAAGTTTGAAATTAGAAGAAAAAAAACTCGCACAATGGAGAAATTCGCAATGTACAGCAGCAAAAATTATGAAAAGGAGAAAGAAAAACAAAACGCAAAGTATTTGCACGCACCCAAAAACATTTAAGGCATATTTGCACAAATTGCAACTTAGTCGGATGAAGTAAATATGCAAATACGTTTTTCATGCTACGCATATTAGTGATACTTGACAATAACGTAGAGCTTCAGTTTGTGCATGGTGAACTCAACTATTTTTCGAGCACTTTCCGCCATCACTGCATACAAAGTGCTGTACATGGAGCAACTATCATATATACAATAAAGCAATAAATCAGTCACAAGGACGGTGGAAAGCACCAAACAGTAAAACTAAGATCAAGTCTGAGTCATGCTGAGTCAAATACCAAAGAATACAAGTTTTGAGGCAAACACCTCCAGTACAATGCAAAATATCTTTCAGAAGGCCAATATTCCTCAAGAGGAATCGTCAAGACAGGCAGGCAATCAATGAACGTTTGGAATATGAATCAAGAAGTCAAGCAGACAGGTTTGGTGGAGTACACATTTTTGTTTTTATTTATACAAAGCATCCAGCCATTTTACTTCAGAGGGATGAAACGGGAAGAGTGTGTGGCTCCAATACCAGGACGACCATGCTTGACCGGCTTGTAGGTGATTGAGAACTCGCCCAAGTAGTGCCCACACATCTCAGGCTGTGGGGACAAAAACACTTCCTTTAGAAATATGACAAATGCATTAAGGTCAAGGACAGGCAGTTGTGAAAGATGCTTGTTTTTCCACATTGGACAATTGTACAATACAATTTCAACAAAGTGTGCACGTTTTGGCAGGCATCTGCAGACATCCCTGTGGTTTCATTCGCAACTAGCATCTTTGCACGGTTGAAATCGAATTAGGACCACACAATCATCCATCCATTAACTGAGCCGCTTACCCTCACAAGGGTCGCGGGTGTGCCGGAGCCTCTCCCAGCTGTCTTTGGGCAGTAGGCGGGCTACAACCCAAACCGGTTGGCAGCCCATCGCATAGACAAGCAACCATCCACGTTCACACTCACACCTCAGAACAATTTAGAGTGTTCCATTAACCTGCCATGCGTGTTTTTGGAATGTGGGAGGAAACCACGAGTACCCGGAGAAAAGCCACACAAGGCACAGGAAGAAGATGCAAACTCCACACAGGAAGACTAGGCCCAGCCACAGAATCAAATCCCGCACCTCTGCACTGTGAGGCGGGCGTGCTCACCGGTCGTCCACCGTGTCACCGCCACTCAATCAGACATCTGCATTAAACCACTCACCTTGATCTCAACCTGGTTGAAGGTCTTCCCGTTGTAGACGCCAACCATGGAGCCGACCATCTCGGGCAAGATGACCATGTCCCTCAGGTGGGTCTTCACCACCTCGGGCTTCTCCATGGGCGGAGCTTCCTTCTTGGCCTTGCGCAGACGCTTCAGGAGCGACTGCTGCTTACGGCGCAAGCCACGGTTCAGCCTCCTCCGCTGACGGGCACAGTACAGCTGCATCAACTGCTCGCTGCGCAGGGAAAGAGAGAGGTGGGGGTGAGTGGCGTCAACGCTCTGAGAATAGTTTGGGAGTTTCCATTCTAGTTCATTTTGATCCCAGAGACACCGCCCCCCCACCGATTTTCAATTCAATTTTTGAAAATTATCTGTAGAATATAAAGGGGGAAATAAATCTCGCCTGTCCACAACCTTTTAAGCTCCTTCTGTAACAGCCAAACTGCACCGCATTGGAAAATCCTCGCAGAGGTGCAAACTGGCAGGCAAGGCTCATTGTGAGGTTAAACATCACGATGCAGAGAAGGATCCAAATTGCGATTGGCAGTGGTGGAATTAGGTGACCAGCTGCTAACGGCTAGCATACCAGTGAGTATGGTTACATTTTCTCTCTACATTTCATGCTGAGCATGTTCAAGTATCTGTTGGGTTTTTATTAATGCCGATATTTGCCCAAATATAATTCCAATAAAGCACTTTGTCAGCCAAATAATTTGGAAAAAGCTCTAATATATCAACATATGAATTACTGGCAGAAGATTTGGCTGTTTTCAACACTTTGTCCGATAGTCTTTGGTTTAACTTTTCAATTATGAGCATAATCAACAAAAATATCATTGTCTTTGTAATAATGTTATGTGACAGCATGTTTAATATAAAGTTACAACTATAGTCAAGCAGTTGTTAAAGAGCTATTATCAGCAGATTAATCAATTAGGCTTACGTTATAACAGTCGTAGACCAAAACCAATGCTAGTCTGGCTAACTCGTCTGTGGTGTTTTACATTGTGTTTCAGCATCAAGATACCTGATTTTCATGACACAGTTATGTGGTTGATTGATGTTTAGTTTGACCGCACACTTCGACCGGTATGGCAACAAACAACTTGAAGCAAGGCATTGTCCTATTTCTTGAATCATTCAATCTGTCCAATTGTTGCTTAACATGATGTGAGCCACGTTTGCAGCCACCTACAACCGCTACGTTTTCCCCATGGCAATGCAAATAAATAAAGACCAGCGAGAATATTGTCACATATCTCAAGTCAGGTCAGTCGCTTCGAAGTCGAGGTACCATTACTTCCTTTCCAGGGAAGAAATTATACAGCCAAGTGTAGGACCAGAAGGCAAAGGTGCACAAATCATAACATTTAAAACTTCTTGCGGCGTCCAACTTACTAGGACATGTCCAGAAGCTGGTCCAGATCAACCCCCCTGTAGGTGAATTTCCTGAAGGTACGCTTCTTCTTGATCTCTGCATCCGCCTGGAAGAGAAACGTCGACATTTAAGATTCATTCAAACAGGTTTATAAGTACAAATTTCATTTACTGATCAGTGCATGACGGAAATGTATAGACAGTCCCCGAACTAAACCCAAAGCAGACACTTGACATGGTCTCGTCACGAACGACCGTAGCTAAGCTAGCAGTTAGCCTAGCACGGGCAGTCACGTAACCGGACAGCCAGTGAACATATTTCGCCGACATGAACGAAGACCATTTAAGACTGGGGGGTTGTTCATGGCGTCAAACAATCGAACGGTATATCCGTGTGTCCCGAACGTTGTTGGAGGGGGTCAGATGCGTTTGGATTGTTTCGAAAACAGCTTAGCGGTGAGTTCGAACCTACCATCTTGCTGAGAGTTCCGGGAGAAAGGGAGGCGCGGGATCTCGTTCGTTCTCATATCGCGCGACTTCAGGCAGACCCGACTGGTTTATCCCGGTGGCACAATACCCCGAGTAGACGCAGGGTGGCAGCAAGTTGACATGGCAACAAATGTACCGGAGTTACAGTACCGTTTGTTTCTTGTCATTCCGTAAATAAAATTAACGAGTCGGTGGAGGTATCTGGAAATCAATTGTACGGAGAAATGAATAAATAAATTTATATATTGTTCTTCCCACCAATCATCGAAAAATTACAGAAGCATTAGAAGCAGTAGACTATATTTTTAACTTGCCATATGCGAATATGAATTTCATGATCAGATTTTTCTGTTTTGTGTTTGATTGTTTAGATTGGGTCTATATTATATTTTAATTCCCCCTGTTTTTGTTTGCACTTTGTTAATTCTATATTAATACAATGTATATGTGTCAATGTTGCTGACAATTGAATGTTCCGCATGGGATGAATAAGGTCACGATCTATGAAAAAAGTGGTGGAAAGTTCTGAGCCAAAGGTAGAATAAAAATGACTGCGTTTTCAGATGTACGAATATTGTCATACTCTTGTATTTGAAGACGGAATATTGAAATGGCCAGTTCTTTTTATCTATCATATTCCATCTTTGAAGAAGAAAGTTAAGTGGATTGAGATTCCACCGTCAGAGATTCATGACCCTCTGGTTCCAGAGCTCGAGTTCTTATTGATGACATCTGGCACACGGCGGACATTTCAACGGTGTATCTCCTCAACGGTCATGACTAAAAACAGTCATCTGAATGTCGTCAAAGTGGGACAGCATTTCAAGATACACAGTACATCTGAAATGTATGGTGCAAAAACAAGAACCAAAATGTCTTGCTAGTCACCCCTGATTAACCCGCAAACTTCCCCTCATTCTGTATTGGTTTCATGAGATGGGACAAAGGTCTAGCATCATAGAAGAGTACTACATAGTATCTGCAGGGACACAACGACACCAGATAATGAATACATATTTATTACAATGCATCAACAAAAACAACTACACTTGCTACTTTATTCTGTACACGTAGACAAAACTAAAAAGCAGCAGAATACCGCAACAGAGATTACGATGCTCATATTTTCTCAGATTAACCAAAACATTAAAAGCCAATTAGGAGTTGTTGTAGTCCCCCCCCACCCCCCAGGTGTACTTCATAAATTAGCAGGTTCAATTTATGGGTCAATTTGTTTTTCCATCGGCAGCAATAAACGCCAGAGTTAAATATCAAACAAACATGGTACTATAAATGTAATTCACGAGTCATTGTTGGAAGGAAAAAAAAACCCCCACAAAATATTGTATAAATAAAACAGAATTGAGCAATTGGTTTACACGATAAACAATGTAAAAGGAATGATTCACTTGATATAAAATTTCCAGTATTCATACTTGGAATGTTCAAAACAGGGATTGATTAATGTCAACTCCCCGCCCCCTTCTTCTGTCAAACAAGTTGGACTGGTAATGCAGTCGACGCAAATGTTGACTGTACTGTAATACGTATAACATAAGAAAAGGCAAACTGTGTGAGCATAAGCTCTCATTTGTCACTCAAACAAAATGGCTACTGTCAAATTCGCTGCAATTCAATTTGGATGTTTGAATCTAAGGTACTGATTTCCAAGAAAAATACGCTGTCCTTAACATCTCCCTGTGATATGAAGCACTGGGGAAAAGGCAATTTGGCACACCAACAATAACTCCCAGAGATACAAAACAGCATCTAAAGCTTTTGTAGCCTCTTTCCAGATTAAAAAAATAATAAATCACACAAATACAGTTCATTTTGATATGTGTAACAATCACGGGGTAAGAGAAACTCGACTATAAGGACATGCGTGACACTCGGAAGGTGCAGCATCCTTGGGATATAAAACTAAAAACATCTGCCTCGAGTGTTTTTTTTTTTTTTTGCAGGGCACGCCTCATCGGACAGCGTCTTCCTCTAGTAATCCGTCCCATCCTCCCTGTACACCTGCTCTTCCTCTTGGTAACCCTGATAACCCTCATCTTGGTAGTCTGGGATGTAGGCTCCGCTGGCGCCATTAGTTTCCTCTGCGACCTCGCCGCCCTTGGTGCAGTACTTTGCGTCGTAGATCTGCCGGCCCAGGCCAAAGTTCTGGCCGCTCTGATTGGCTCCCTGGCTGTAGCCCATCTGGAGGGACATGGTGCTGTTGTCACACTTGTCCGTGCCCAGTTTCTGGTCATAGATGGCGCGTCTCGTCCCCGGCGCGGTCATCCCGGCCTAAAACAAAAATGCAATGGTAAGCCCTCAAGCACACCGGTGTCTTTTTTTTCCTTTCCCCTCCCCATTTTCTTGACTGCGTTGCTCACTGACGGTTGACAAATGTGTGCTCGTGGGGTGGGCCGCGTGAAATTAGCTCACGGCGATACCTTGTGTCGGAAAGCGTCGACAAGCTGTTAGTTGTGCTTTGCACGAGGCAGTTTGCACTTTTTTTTTCTTTAAGTGTGAAATTCTGCCACAACGCATCCGTTGTAATCTGCACACATTCGTACCTTTAACAAATCGCCATCTTTGCGTTTCTTTGGGTCACGTTACCGGATAGCGATTGATACTGAACAGCTCCTAATGTGGCACAGTTGTGTGCCGTACTCATGCACTTTTGTGTCGCGCTGATGGATGGCTTTCTCTGATTGCGGAATGATGGTGGTGGGATGACCCGCTCGGGTGATTCCCCGCCCATACCTGGCTTGCCCCCTTGTTGGTTCCCATTTGCAGACTGATGGTGGTGTTGTCCCTCGGGGGCAGCATTGGACATTTGTGGTCATACAAATGCCTCCTGGTGCCGTACGCGTTCATACCTGCCTGGCTGGCACACTTGTTGGTCCCCATCTACAAAGGGCAAACACCAAAATCCTCAATTCAAAAAAAAATTCATCATTTGCCACAAAAGAATGCATCCGTGTTTATTTCTTGATCTCGGCCACTGCCGTAGAACCGTGAAACGCCTCCGCTCGGCAAACACGGATTTACGCAACGCGTCAACATGGACGAACGGCATCAGGGAAACAGACCAACGCATTCGGCAAAAGGTTGTCCCATCGACTTGAAAGGACAAAGCACATTGACTGGGGAGCGGCATGAGGCCCTTTATTCATTTTTTATTTATTTAAAAACCAACCAAACAAACACCAACAACATATTGATACATTTTGGCACTAAATTAGAGGGCTTTTGCAAACATATTTTTACGTTTTGGCATGAAATGAGTTCATATAGGCGAGCAGTTGTCGGGGTCTTCAAGACAAAATGAAGTGTACCTGGAGGCCGATAACACACTGCCCAGCCTTCAGCTTCTCCTCGTCGAACGTCCGCTTCTGCTTGTCTGCATATTTGACGCCAATGTCGACCCGTGACTGGGCGCCGTTGGTCTTGGCCTGCACAAAGACGACAAGGTCGCAGCGCATCACTCGGCAAGTTATGACGTCAGCTGCGTTGGGAAATCACTTGCCATCGTCGCGCTGTTCGCGTGAGCACGCGACAGTGAGCGCAGGTCACAATGGCAGCAGACAAACGCTGGCAAAGCGGCGACACTTACCATGCTGGCCAATGCCAGCAGCGTGGTCTGCAACTGAGTCTTGTTGCCATTCTCAAAAAGGTCGTTGGCTTCAAAGGTGTCGTGGGGCTTCAGGCCGTACGCTTTGATCGCCGTGATGAAGTTGGTCAAGTTCTCCAGCTAAGAGTCAGAACAAACAAATGAAGGTGAGCGTGGACTGTGTAATCTGCTTCTTTCTGCAAGATGGGCCACTGGTGACCCGTGACTATTAACAACATACAATATTATTAAAAACAAGTGTCCAATGTATGGCTAAATGGATTTGTTGCTGCTTTTTGTAGTCGGGTACTTTTGTTCAAATGGTGACGCTCAGTCAGAGACAAGCCCCAGTTTGCCCTCCTCCGTTTGAAGTGGAATGGGAGAAGCGAGCCATCATGTCCTGTGCGGGTGCTAATATTCCACCCAAGATCCAAAGTTGCTGAAACTAAATTTGAATTACTCCCAATCATGTCGACGGGTTGGGTTTATGACTTGATGAATGAACTTTTGTTTTTGTTTTTTTTTTTTCCCCCAAATCAAGAAGTACTTCGATGGCACGCTAGCTATTCCGGGATATCACAAAATGCAGTGAGGTCATTAACGTAATTAACATCTCCACACCCTCATGAATACGAGAATTCATCACGCGGCCACTCACCTGGTGCCAGTTGAGCGACGAGTGGTTGATTGTTTTCACAGACCCGGGTCGGAGTTTGTTAATAAGCCTGAGCGAGAACAGAAATGTATTTAGAAGCGTCGCAAAAGACCACGGCAAGGGAGGTTCAGTCATCTCGGCTTACTGGCACAGAATGACTCCACTTTTGAGGCCGTTCTGGAAGTCGGCGCCGATGGTGGCGCCGGTCAGATCCTCGATCCAGATCCTCAGCTCCTCCTCCTTCTGGAGGTCGTATTTCATTGCAATCTGCAAAAGAAAGACGGGTCAAGAGGCCATTGCAATTCCTTACCTCGTGACCCCCCACCCTTCACCTCTTGATTTCAAATAGTTCTTGTCACCATGTTGATTTAAGGCAAAGGCAAGCTCATGAAGATACATTTGAGATACAAATGTTCAGTTTATGTCTGTGTAATTCAAAATTATGGCTGCAGATTGTGTTTCACGGTCACGGCCCACATTTCCCTTTGTATGTCAAAACGGTGTTTGTTTTGGCTCCAGACAGAACACAATTTTGAAAACTGAGCAATTTGCGACCCAACTGTGATTTAATCGGCAATTCTTTTCTTGTAGTCCTCTTCCCATGTTTTTTTAAACAAACAAGCAATAAATGAATCCGTATCACAATAAATAGCAGATGTATTATCCATAAGCTTTTGGGTTTGACAGGAGATTCATGGATGCAGTGAGGGAAGACATGCGGGTAGTTGGAATCAGAGTAGAGGATGCAGAGAACAGAGAAAGATGGAAATTAATGACTCGCTGTGGCAACCCCTGAAAAGGGACAAGCTGAAAGGAGAAGAAGTAGTTTCGGTTTGACAGGCTATTTGTATGATAAAATAAAAGCAAATGAATCATGACTTCATGTGAAAGACAGTTTATTGATCTCCTTCCATTAGCTTCGGACACACTTGCAGTCTTTCAAGAGTTTGTCTTGGTAGAATTCGATCAGACAAGTATGGCGGCAGCATAAGTCAGCAAGTCAGGTTTCATCAAACAAGGAGATTACAATAAGACATGCGGCCCTAAAAAAAGGGGGGGGGGGAGAATGTGACGTTGACTGAACACACACACACACACGCATACACACACACACAAGAAAGGATATCCTGTTTACAAAACAGCTAAACCCTCCCCAAAGTCCAAGGAAAGTGGAGAGGCTGCGTAAGAATGGCTTCATGGAGCACAAGGTTTTGTTTCTCGAGCAAGTTAAAAGCTTTTCCTTCTACGTGAACGAAACGTGTCGCGCAGCCACAAGACAACCATTTATGGGGAAGCATCAGCAGCGTCGAGCCGGTATCCTTTTCTTCTGCCCATCCCCACCTCTGACTTGAAGGACAATAAAGCAAACTGTCGATCTCCCTCGGAGACCCAAAGGAAACGAGAGAGTGGGCCAGAAAATAACCACAAAGCACCCAAATTTTGCTGGCGCTGCCACCATTTGGGAATGCCTAAAGTCAAAAGTGCCCTGACAAGAAAACCAACATTGGCTACGGTATGGTCAAGGGGCCCTCCAGATCCTGATGCCATTTCCAGAGCCATGCAGAATGTGAGGAATGCGACCAATGCGGCTCCTAAGAGCAGTCGGATGCTCTTGGAAACTTGTCAAGAGTGGCTTGAACAAAAAGAAGGCCGAGAGGGAGGAGGAGGAGTTGAAGTGCTGACATTTTACAGCGCGACTGCTACCTCACCTCACCGATGGCAGGAAATACCAAAGTCAGCAGCAACAGGCCTCCTCCCTTTGAGGTTGCAAGCACACTTTAAAGGTCTTCCACTTTGTGCACATTTGGGGAGGACAAAAGATGCATTTTCTCCGACATGCTGTAAACAATGCTCGCATGCACAACGGCGGCTGTCAGTGGATTTCCCCTTATGGACGGATGAAGCATCAAACAAGAAGCACTTAATCGGCTGTTTAAGGAGTGGAGTTGAAATTATTGAAATCGCCATTAATCCATTCCAACCCCCCAAATTTTTTTTTGAATTTGTGTCATTTTAATGTATAAAAACAGACAGAGAGAGAGAGAGAGCGAGAGAGGCTTTAGAAATGTTCTACTGGAGCATTCATGTGTTGGGTGTGCCTTTGAACAGGGTAAATCATACGTTGGGGCACTGCTAAATCAAGGTACAACTGTATTTACTGACAGTGATGCCCTCAAATGTGCAAAAGGAGAGCCAGAGTCTGCAATGCCCTTTTTTTTTAGGGGGGGGGGGATCAACACAATGAGTTCTCGAAAGCAGGAGCTGCTGTCAGCCACAGCTCAGACTCCGACACTCACACAGATATCAGTCCGCCAGGCCTGGCCTCATAAAGGCACATATCCAACACAGACACAAGATTATGCTTGCGATATTTTTGTGTGCAATTATGTGTTCAATAATCACTGTACATTACAAACATGCATGACTTTAGGCACCCCTTTTTTTCTCTGACTGTATATTAGGCTTAAATGCATTTGAATTCCTTCTTAATGCTGCTGTGTATTACTTTTAACTTGGCTGTTGTTTATCAGATGGACTGTGTCTATGTTTCTGTCAATCCAGGGTATGTACTGCATTAATCTCTATATCAATCGATCTCTCTATCTCATATGGCAAGTGCATATTTTTGGTACTATTCAATGAGAACGTCTCATGGGGTGGCAAAGAAACGCTATCTCCAGGATCGACTTTGGTATTTTAAGTGGATCCGGATGCTAGGGGTGGGGGTCGGGGGCGGGTTTAGCACACTTTCTCCACACAAACGCACTATTTTTCTCCAGAAGTTTCCAACAAGCGAGGTCATTTGGGAGACACATTCCACACTAGGTCCTCATTGAAATGCTTTCGCCGAGCAAACAAATATTAATAATCACGATAAAGTAGTCGTAAAATGATGTGTTCACCAAGAAAAGTAAAGAGCTGGACTTTTAAATGTTAAACGGTAGAACTTTCCATGAACTCTTAATGGCAAGCAAACTATAATCGGCCGGGTCTAATGGCCGAATCGCATGATGCGCTAATGTGAGTCGCAATGCGGACGTGCAAATTTGTGCATAGGCTCGAAAATATTCGAGAGTGATTTGAAATCTGCCACACGGACACTTCTTTGCGCGCGAGAGAGATAGAGCGACAACGCCCAAAGTCTGCTTTGTACAATCTCCTGCGCGACTTCAGATTTTTTTAAGCGTACTGTTTTTATGGTTGCGGCATTTTCGACCTCACCGAATCATTATTGCAACATACTCGCGCATCGATTTTAGCGAGTAATTTGATTTTTTT
>CAAKHF010010908.1:28510-64040 GCA_901007745.1 Hippocampus kuda
TTTTTTTTTTAATTGGTTTACAGTATTTAGTCTTGTTTCTTCTCTACCAATAGTTTGGGTGCTGTGGTGACTTTAGTTTGCCACCCACCTCAGCTAAAGTGGCGCATCAAAATGGAGGCTGCGCAGCCATGGGTCTCGAGAAGAGCGCAAAAAAGATGAAAAAAAAACTTTCAGGAGACTTGCATCGATTTCGTTTTGACAGCCAAACAACAACTTCACGTACCTTGTTTCTGACTTCCGCGGTTAAGCCGTAAGAAGGACCTCTGTTGAAGCTCATCGTGAGATTTTGGGCGTCAAACGGTTGAAAATGACCAGTTGGCGAGTTTAAAAGTAAGGAAAATAACTTGGCCGCGTCCGGAGGCTGGACGAAATGCTTCCTTTTCTCTTTGACTAGCGCCAATTGGAAAGCTCTCGGGGCTTTGTCCAAAGAGTAAGACTTTGAGAGACAAGAGAGTTCCCTCCATGCTTACACTTTGTGGCATTTGTGGAGGACACCGAAGCCGCACCACCGTTCTACAAAACCGGACCGTTGATTTGATGATTTTTGTTATGTTTACAAGAAAAATAGATAATCATCGAGCATCATATTATTTGATTGGTCCAATTCAACCACTTTTTTTTTTATGAGATACTACTTTCTGTATTTGTCATGTTATGTATTTGGCTGTTTGGGTCCATGATACTGAAACACGCACAAAAAATAATTAAAATTGTTGATGATAGTTTTTAAAACTAATACAATAAACTGATTGTCTTGCAATACTAATTATATATATTTTTGTATTACTCTGATTTAAGAAACGGGCATTCAAATCAATGCTAATGTGTGCACGGTAGTCGCTGCTGCGCTAACTGGTCAAGAGCAAATTTAGCTCTTTCTATCTATCTATCTTTATCTATATAAAGAGAGAGAGAGAGCGATGGTAATGCAAGTAACACCCAAATAAATATATTTGAGATGGAGGTCATATTTTTGTTCATTTTGCATCACCATTCTGATGTTCTACACTGCAGTATCTGTGACGTTGAATGTGTTTGTAGCTTTTGAGGAGGTCCTGGCCTGTTCAGTAATGTTAAAGTCAGCAAATGAGAATGTAGAGTTGGCTGGCTGTTAACTAGCTAAACATCAGTTGAGGCCATCAGTAAGCCATCTTGAAATGTCGTTTGGCTTTTGACTGTATTTTTGGTTACCGTTTGTAATTTAGGACAGTTGCGCTTTGTATGAGACACTTTGGACTTCCGCTTCTTTGATTAAATGTGAAATAATCGCATATTTTTGGACATTCTCCGTCTTGTACACACTCTTTCCTCCTTGCTGTGGAATAACTGTCCATGGAAGAAAAATAAACAAACAAGCAAAGTATTACGATGAAGTAAGAAAATCAGCCATCCGATGAAGCCTCATAAAGGGAAGTGCAAGACGGCGAAGGAGGACTGTTTCTTCATAATGACAACGGTCAAAGCCTGCTGCTCCCTGGACTTGCCACCGAACAATAGGCCGATGAAGTAGACACGTGCAAAAGGTGTATGCATCTTGCCTTAGCACGCACTCTTCGTCAATCGATCCCAAACTCCTTCCCCCTCTTTCGTTCTTTCGGTGCCGATTGATATGAAAAAGTCCATATATGGAAGGAAACTTCCCGAATTCCTGAAGGGTCGGACTCGGTTGCCCGGGGCTGCCTCCCTGCTTAGCTTCCCAGAAAGTTGGACTTCAGCAGACCCACTTTGTCGCACGTTCTTGACTCACTGTTGTTAAAAAAAAAAGGGGATCGAGCTACCGAGCTGACGTAATGTCGGCGCCACATCCGAAATTCCCAAAGTACAGGTGGCGACATGAATATTTCTTCACAAGACACGAGCACAGGTGGCAAAGCACGTCCACTCTATTTTTGTACAAGTATACACTAGGCACACATACTTGCGTGAAGAAAGAAAAAAGACGAGTCAGGTAGGACTGTTTTGATAACTTCACAAACAGAATTTGAAAAAAGACGTGATGGAGGCGGTAGTTACCCACTTTGAGTTAATTGGTATGAATTATGTATGCCTTACAAAAATGTATCCGGGGGCAGCGGCGTCGCCAGACAGTTTTCAGTACGATCGTTAAAAGGCACAATTAAGGGTCAGCACACTCATTTGTTCATCTGAGCTTTGCATGCCACTGATTGCTTCTCTGTTCATCTTAGCCAGTTACAAAGAGTGACAGGAAGCACAATCAAATGCTCATTCACTAGATTCCAGAAGGTGCCTCATTAATTAACCTGTTTTTCAACTTGTGTGCTATTTTGCTTCGTTTCCCGAACCCTAACCCCAGATGACTAGGGTCTTTTTACTTACTTATTTTTGATCGGCGCGTTGCACAATTGCACATCCAGCTGTCAGTGGTGTTGCGGGCACGGTCACTGATGTAGAGGCTTGAGTGGAGCCTCACTAATATTGGCATGTCAGGATGTTTCTGCACACACGCAGCTGCTGGTGAGGTCATCCAGGTGTGCGTGCACTGGGCTGACTCAGAGTAAACACCTGTTGGGAAAGTCATGACCGGGTGTCTGCGAGAGGCAGACGTCAGCTCATTGACTAATAGAAGAGAGTGACACGCGAGCAACTTTATATTCAGACTGCTGACATTTTGGAGGTGCTGAAAGCAGTTGGTAGACGTCAACTTAAAAAATCTCTGAAGTTGTGAGGCACAAGTACGAGTATAGTCTTATCCTAACTAGAAAACTACGAACTAGAAAAAGAAAAAACAATCACTCCTTGTGCCACTTTTGGCCTACTAGTACACAATTCCATCTTACTACAAGGTTGATACTAGGTAGGCATGTTTCACAGACTAGGAGCCCCCTGGACTAGACTAGTAGTTGTCCGACTATTGTGCCAGAGTTATCCTACTTGTGTAGAGAAATGCAATACAGTTGTGAAAAACGTTATTCGACAAGTGCAACAAGTACCAATGAGCACATGAGCAATACCTAAAAATTAGGCCAGTGTCGGCCAAATACCGACACCTGCTATTGGTACACACCCAACCCGATGCAAAATTCTACTCATTCACATTTAACTCTTTCACAAAGAAGTGAGATCCGATTCTACGAGTTAACAAAAAGTGGTTAATTTGTAGGACGAGTAGCACACAGTTGTCAACTTGTTCTGTTTTGATTGCATGCACTTTTTAGAAATGTAAATAGAGTAGTGAACAGGTTTATTAGGTCAAAAGTGGCATAAGAGGTATAAGACACAATAGTTCTGTTATCCATCGTTCAAATTGCTTATCCTCACAAGGCTAGCGCACTGAATTATCTTACTGGTGAGGACCAAGTGTGTACTGGGACATAGACCTTTAGCGGGATAAAGTATCGAAGAGCCATATTGGGCGTTTAGCTTTAGGTCACACTACTGGGCCAACAGCGGCACAAGTAATGGAGGGAAAAAAAAAACCATTCTCTTAGTGCCATGAATTCTCTTACGAGTGGTGAGCATATTTCATCTGTGCTGTATGTTATACATACGGCACATTGGACAATAAAGTTGTACTTGATTCAAGCAAATGGAGCTGGATGCTGGACATCAACTATTCCAACGGTTTTCCATACGTCCAAACGGTGCAAGCGCACCCCCTTGTGGACGAGGTCATACCACATTTCATAAGACTTCCAACATTCAACGTCGCTCCTTCAATCACATGACCGTAAATTCGCAGAATCTTACGGACACACAATCAAACGGCCGAGATGAAGAATTAGATCATTTTATTTGTCAAACAATTGAGAGATGTTAAACACTGAACAAAGACGCCCCAGTCAAAACTACAGAAACATTCTGAACATTATCAATCTGGTGGAGCACTTTTATTGCCAGCTGTGGTGTGCACTTCTTCTGCCTTCTGCGTTTGCAGCCTCACAAAAAGTCTGTGTACACACCCCCCAAAAAACAAACAAACAAACAAAAAAAACCCCGAAACGATGCATATACCAGCTTCACCCTGATCACAGGATTCAGAGCTCTCTTGACAAATAACCCGGCTGCAAGGTCAGGCCTTCGCACGCGGAAGCAAATGCAGATTCAATTTACCAAAGGCACATTGGTAGGGAAGAGTGAGCAAGTGCACCAGCCAAAGCGACGTGTGCAAGGATGATGGTGAAGGATGAGTGGAAAGGGAACACCAAATCAAAAATGCTCTGCCTCTGGGCTCTCTCGCCATTTTGTTTGGCTTGACAATTGACAAAATACTACAGGGAGTTGAAGTTACAATCTCAAAATCTGAATAAACCACGAGTACCTGTTTCGGGAGGCATTGATTAAAGCCTATCTGGGGGATTAAAAAAAAAAAAAAAAAGTTATGAGCTCCATATAAATACAGCGGTGCCTTGAGATCCTCTTTCCCTGTTGCAATAAATGGAAATAGTTTTAATCTGTTGCAGGCCCACGATAGAGTCCCCCTCCATCCCATTTTTTAATGTGTATTTTATTTAAGGGGGAAAAATAGCTCCCTGTAAAATTGTACTTTATAAAAACATACAATAATGACAAATGTCAAGAATTAATCTGTTTTTGTCACAGCTTCTGGTTCAGTTCAACGGTCATTGCGCTACTCCTTGTGTGAGCCTGGATGCGACATACATACATTCATATGGCTGCCACGTCAAACTCAGCAGTCAAAGTAGTTGTTCTTCATGGGGGATAAAGACTATGCATCTACGTGCATTGGGTTAACATGTCACATTTCAAAGGTTAGCCTATGTGGTTGTCTTCAACGCATGTCTTTTTTTTTTTTAATTATGAGAGTAAACTGGTTGAAGACTTTTCTAAAAACAAATGACTAATTCTATGGGCCGAACTGCAGCTTGCTGTGAAGTGATTCAAGTTCACAGCCACCATGCAGCGCTTGTATCAACTTTGCACTGAAAGCAAAAAAAAAAAACCTTTTAAAGAGGGGCATACTACTCGTAAACTGGGTCACACGTATTTCAAGGCACCACCGTACCTAAACTAGGAGCGATTCCGTAACCCGCAACATACAGTACTTTGTGTCATTTCTACATTTGTAGGTTCAGTAGAAATTCGGCAGTAGTTTGAATTTACAAACTTGAAAGCAAATTTCCAAAACACACTTTTATTTCGGAGTCGGAGACAACGCAGTAATGTGAAGAAGTATGGAATGTGTCGCCCAAAGAAAGTGATGACCAATTTAGACGCAAATAAGAAAAAAAGGAAACAAAAGAAAGTTCTTGAAACATGGTGGGAGTGACAACACTGCGACAGAACTAAAAAAAAACCCAAAAAAACAAAAACAATAAAAACAAAAAAGGGCCCGGGGGGTATGGAAGAAAACCAGGATGTTTCTAAACATCACAATGGAAGTCCTGTAAAATGTACAAGCCGAAATAAATAGATGTGTACATGACAAGAACTCTATAATTTACTCTTTTATAATTCACATAAAGCTTGTGGTAACCGCCAGTACTTGAGACGACAGACGGGTTCATATTCTCAAACATAGTAGTAGATAAACACCAATATGAACGGGACAGCTCAACACCAGCCCACCCTCATATTGAACCTTAGATGGCAGAAGTCAAAAAAGGTCAAGGGGAAGGAAAAAAAAAAACCAAAACAGGAGCAGTAACAACCCTGTGAGCCTCAAATCTCGGTGGCGTTTCCTGCTACTCGGCCTCATTTTGCCCTCTTGTCTGTCTTCTGCGCTCGTAGCTGCAATTTCGGGGGCCTCCACCTTTACTGTGGCTTTCAGCTTGAAAAATAAACACAAAAGCAGCCCTTGGTATCACAAACTCAAATATTCTTTTTAATTTCTCATCTTTTTTTTTTTTTTTTTTGGTACCAAAATCTCAATCACAGATAGAGGAGGAGGCACGGGAGAGAGGAGGGAGCTGAGCAGGTCTGGACTTGGCCAAACAAGATCCTACATGATCTCATCTACGTCAGGAGACAGGCGAGGTGGGGGTGAGGGGTGTGGGGGGCAAAACAAAACAAAACAAAAAGAACCAAATGAGGAGCTGACAAAGAGCCCTCAGTCGAGGCAAACGTACGGCAGGATATTCAGCTTGCTTTCGTCCCCGTGAGGGTCCAACGATATGCACTCTGTCCAGTCATACCAGGTGTCGTTGGTGTCCAAACAGCCATTAACCCCGGGCCAGTGCCGGTTGTGTATCCTGTCCAGGTCCTCGTCCTGCACGTCCCGGCCGACGCCCGGCAATTCCGCCGCCGGGCTATCGGCCCGCAAAACGTGCATTTGCCTCGACTCCTTCACTTGCCGTTCTTCCCTTTTCAGATACTGGGCCATGAAAAAGTGTGCGCTCGGGGCCTGCACCCCGGACGAGGTGAGCATGTTGCTCTGAAGGTTCAAGTAGGACTGAATGATTTCGTTTCTGGACAGCTCCTTCCAGTTTGTCTGGTGAAAAGGGTTGGGGGTGGGCGTGGGGGTGGGGGTGGGCCCCGCCACCGTGGCCGTGGCCTGCGGGGCAGCGACCTCAGTTCTCCGCCTGGGCTCGGGAGCGGGGGCTTCCTCCGACTGAGAAGGCTCTTTATGGATGAGGGGCTTGATCTGACGCGTGACGGGGTCAAACGTCAGCCTGCGTTCTTTTAACCGGACCGGCTTAGTGGGGTCCTCGATTTTCTGGCCGTCCAAGTTGACAGAGTAGTCTCGAGAGCGGTATTTCCTCCTCTTATGCTCCGAGGCGGAAGTCAGCGAGCCGTCCGCGTCCTCCCAGACGGCCGCGGCGGCTTCGGGCCGGTGGACTTCCGAGTTGTGTTGCGGGCGAGGGGGCGCGGGAGAGAGCGAGGGGGATTCCAGTTTGGCGGCTAAGTCTTGCGGTGGGCAACGGGGGGGCACCTCCGGTGAGCTCGCCCAGTGCGCCGAGGACCTCTGGGACGAGTGAGCGCTTTGAGCCGAGGGGGACAGGGGCCGGGTCAGAGGCGATGGCGAATCGCCAGACGAAGGGCTGGGGAGCGACGCGGGCATTTGTGCGTGTGCCGCGGAGCGCTTGCTCGCGGCGTCCTGCTTTGTGCTCCTCGGACTGGTGGAAAGGCCCCGGGGGCTTCTGGCGGGATAGGGCCCGCCGCCCACGCCGCCGTCGTCCGCCCTGGCCTGCTGCTGCATGACGGCGACTTTGATTAAAGACGAAGTGCTCGGGAGTTTGGCCAAAGCGGGCGAGCTGGGCCGAGGCTTGACGGCATTGACGGGAATCCGGCCCATTTTCTCATTGTCAAGGTGCTCTATCCGAGATCGGTCGGGAGACGGAACGACCTCCTGGTCCAGCGGGGCCTCCGGGCTGCCCGCGATCCCGTTGCTGGGTGGCGGGGACGCAGAGTTGTCGTAGGAAGGCAACTTGGACATTTTCTCCGGCAGGTGCACGCCGCCGTCTCTGTGCTCCGCCCGGCGCTTGCGGCCGCCCGACTTTTCGGCCTTCGGCGAGTACGTGTTGTGAACGTCGTTTCGGACTTTCAACTCGGGGACTCCCTTCGCCGACAGAGAGATGTCGGGCGGCGAGGCTTCCGTCCTGCAGGGGTGAGAGCTGCCATTGGTGGAGCCGGGAGCGCAGGCGACGGCGGGCCCGGGTTCAATCAGCTTCTGCCAGTTTCGCAAGAGCTTCTTGGCCCGCTTGGCGAGGTCTTCGTCCTTGGTCTTCTTCCGTACATCGTTGATCAGCTTTCCCAGTCGGGTTTCCTAATGCAAATGTGCGTTAGGGAGAAATCTGAACTCTTAATGACCATATTTCCACCACATGGCTCAGCTTTCCTCACTTCTGGGCGGCTGATTTGGCGCTTAAGAATCACGTTGCATCAGTCGGAACGAGGCAAGCTAACAAGCAGTGTGAGGACAGTCATCTCATGCATATTAGCGGTTGACTCTTCTCCATTTTTTTCTTTCCCTGCCCACCTACGATGCCACGAGGTGGCACCAAAGCCCGGTCTCAATATGAATCGGCGACAAAGAAGTAAGCTCTAGTTTAGCCTGGGTTGTTACGGAGAGTCTTGGCCACGTGTGCTTGCGCAGCCGTGTTACGCGATTAGGAAAACATTAGTAATGCAGTGACTTTAAAGGGCTTTTCTACCATGATTCCAAATATCTATACATTTTTGGGATCACGGTTAATGGGATATTTACCGTGAGAGTCTTAACTCATTGACTGCCAGTTAACATCTGTGGCATCCAGCATTTCCCTGCTGTCGCCGTCTATAGACATCAAGTACGCTTTTTAAGACAAGGGTCAATACGCTTGTTAGCTGTAATGACAAACGCAGCCCCGGAGATGGCAGTGCAGCACTTTGGATTTGATTGCCATCAGCAGCACATTCGGTTCGAGGGAGAGAAATGGCAACAGAGTGAAAGCTGGACGAGTTTAGGCACCGCGCACTACAACTGAGTACGTCGACGTCTAGAATAAAGTAGGTGGGCAAGGTATCTCGTGGAGCGTGTGTGTCATGACCATGAGAAAGGTCGATGGCGTTCATTGACTGAATGACAAATGCCATCGATGGTCAACGCGCTAAGTCGGCGTCGCTGTTGCCACGTTTCTGAGTTGTGGCTTCGCCGTCAAAAGCCCTTGCTTGCTCTTTTGAGTGGGCTTTCACTTGTCTCTCGCTTATCTACTCGCAAGATACTCGGAGAGCGTTGACACTGTCGTCTCCTTCCCCCACTTTTGCAGTTTGAAGTGTCACAAAGAAACAAGATCGGCGTCCGAGTAGGGCTGGGCCATGTGGCTGAAAAGTGTAGCGGGAGCTACGTATGTCATAGCAGCCAGTAACAGTCTTCTTTCTCATCTTTTCACTTTTCCAAATAAGGACCCGGCGAAAAAAGGCCGAATTGGTGCCATTTGATTGGAATATTTCACCTTTAATACACGCCAAAGAAAAAGTGAAAGAAACCGGTCATTCGAAAGATTCAATAAACTCTGTGGCCGATCATAGCGGTGGATCGAGATGATAATAGATTTGGATTTTTTTTTACCCCAAACCTATTTAAGATGAGGAAAAACAATGAAATGCAAGATCGAAATAAAAACAAACCAATTGATCAAAAGACAAAATTAAATCAGGACAAAAAAATACCATCCCACATATCCGGTAGCTAAACACATGTTCAAAGGAATGCGCAGTGTCATGCGCAATGTTGACATGCATGCTCCTCCAGCACGGCACCCTAAAAGCTTTCTTGCGCAAGATGTTAAAACCGTAGCATTATCGTCGATGCCGTGACATTAACTTTCAATGCAATCGTTGCATCGCAAAAGCACCCTCGCCAACCCTCTTGGAGTGCACGGATTAGAGTTGAGCACCCGCCTTAGGATTGCTTTCAGCTGGCTCATCGTTGCCCTAAGGACACTCGCCTGTTTCGGCGCGACGCCGAGTATCGGAGCCGGCCAACTCCAGAGCTAGCACGTCAGCGACAGGGACTCCTCGACTTGTACTCCACGTATCCATGCGGAGGTGTTTGACCACGTCAGGAGTCGCAACAAGAGTTGCACTCAGGCACCGGGTCATTCATTTGAAAGATGTTAAGCCGCACTTGAGCTCGGTGAGCGAGTGGCGTTGGGCGCACAAAGTTCATGCATGCGCGCACTTCTTCTTTGATGCCGGTGGGGGGTTGGGGGGGGGAGCAGTCAGTGAACTGCACTCCCAGGAAGGGTCCCTGTGTGCTCAACACACGCTTTTGTGATCAAAAGTTCCTCTGACTCGCTTGCAATTGTGGCACAAATCTCACATCAGATTGTAGCCTCTGCCAACAAGGCACCCAATGCCGGGGTTTGTTTCTTGATTTTCTTTCTCGATCTAAGATTCGGTCGACAGCTTTTCGACTGACATTGATCGCGCGATATAGATTCTGATTTACCCACTGTTCCGCTGGACAAGTTTATGTACAAAACGTTCCCTTTCTCTGTTGGTCAAAAAGGGGTGGTTTTAAGCCCACCTATGTTCTTCTCCTGATGACTAAGAAACAGAAAAGGGTAGAAAAACATTCTTTCTGGTAGAGAGTCTCCTCTCTTTTGGTCCTTCAAAAGTAAAAAAAAAAAAAAACTCTCTCTAAAAAAGGCTGACATGATTGTGATTTCCGCCTTAAAAATAGCTGGCAGTGAATTCGATTAATCGAGGCTTTGATCCACATTTGGGGGTTCAAGTACTCACTGGATTTCAGTATCCGAAGCACCCACAAATACCCGGCCGGGGTGACTGCATTTACTTCTAAACACCTGGCCGTTGGCCACGGGTAAGTAGACGCATTTTGTTCAGAGGTGACAGGCGGCGAAAGAACGCAAGAGAACATGAGTATGCCTGTTTGTGAGATTTCTAGCAGGGTATCAGCAGGACCGGTGAGCAACTACCAGTTAAGCGACTCTTGATGGGACTGGACCGACTTGGAACGGAATTCGGGACACTCGAACCCCGAAATGCGTGTTCCTGCTTGTGGGAAAGTATTCATCCCGAGTACAGCCGGGCCAGGACGATTGGGCACTGTGCAGTGGAAAACGGGCAAAATTTTGCGTTGAAAAAGTGTGCATTTCTCTCACCTCAAGTGCTTCTTTGGTGATAGGATACTTCTCAAGACAGGTAATCACCTCAAGTACAACCACCATGTTGCATATCTGCAATAAAAACAATTAGCATTCGTTACTCTTCAAAAACTGGGTGTGAATTAGCACATGTGTAGAATCGAATGCCATTTATTTTAGATAGGCGCAAGGTATACAGGCTGAATTTCAGGGAAATTAGTTTTATGGTCATAGGCATAGCAGGGTGTGGAACGGGACAAGTTAGCAACGACCAATGGACATTACCTTCAACGTAATAAGAGGGTCGTTGAAAAGTACTCAGCAATGTGTCAACCGAGAGAAGGGGGGAAAAACTTGACTGAAGTAAACATGAAGGCGAACTAGCGTGTAAAGCAAGAGGCAGTACGTCGTTTTTTTTAAACGAAAGGAGACGTTTATTTATTTATTTGTTTTTTAGAAAGCCAAAGCCAACCGGTGTGCGCGAAGATTTACCTGCGTTAACGTTAGCCGAGCGTGCTTAATGCTACCAAGTGGAGTCGGAACAGTCGCTCTTGTCTAGCTAGCGTCCCGAGCTACGAGTTCGCTAGCCACAGCCGACGCTTGTTTAACGGAGAAACGCGAGCGTCTTGCGGTCGGCAGCCAAACTCTTGCCCGCTCGATGTATTTGGACAATGTTTCCGAAAGGTTCGGGTGAACCGAGGGCGCGTCTATTCGTGTTATTCCGCCGTGACGCTAAAAATGCTACTTCCGATCTTTGGCGTTAGTGCTAGCATGCTAACGGACTCGGAGGGTCTAAGCAGGCGAGGGGGACAGAGCCAGCCACTGTTGCTAAATTAGCTTCCGAGCTGTCAACTCGTCCCTTCCGTTTTGGACACATTCGCCATTGCCAGTGACAACCGACGACGGCAGGCCGCGCAGCTTTTCGAACAAATGGCCACGAACTGCCGACGTGAGAGAGTCGGGAGCGTGCACCGGATTGGCATGTAAACAGGCTAACGTTAGCAGCTTCCAATCCCGCGATAGCCGTTTTAGCTTGACTCACATTGCTCTGACTGTCGATGGCCTGCAGCAGCCGGTCCCTCATCTGCTGCGGGGTTGCCGAGACCGTTGTCATTGCCCGGAGGATGGAGGGAGGAATCCTCCAAAATGGAAACCGACGACAGACAATCGTGACTCAAACGCCGCCGCGGTGACTCAACGGACGTCCGCGCAGCATTTTTTCTCTGTCGCCTGGAAGGTAGACAAGTCAGTCTCCCCCCTCCCCGGTTGGGATCATGTATGTGCGGCGCTGTGCTGTGTAGAGCACGGGAGGATTGCTGCCTGCCTGCCTTCCTCGGCGTGGTGGTGACTGGCGAGACTCACTACCAGCTGCGGGAGCTCTCGACGGCCTCGCGGTGCATGCTGGGCGCTCGCTTTCTCGCTCGCTCGCACGCACGCTCTGACGTCCTCGCCGCCGACGCCGAGGAAACATCCGCACCACGCGTCCCCCCTCGTTCCCCGGCCTGCCTCCTTTGTGCGGCGCGCTATCCGGCCCCTCTTGCCCCACACCCCCATGTGGCTCAAGTACACGTTAAGTGGACGTCCCGAACAAGTGAAGTCACAGATGGCAAAAAGATTCCGCGTTTACTTCAAAAGAGAGCCCGTGGTCAGACAACCTAGTTCAAGTAGAAGCACCGATCGGACCCCTTCCGAGGTGGCATTCGTGCTCAACACTGTCCTTAATTGGAAGTCGATGCCAAAGACGGGAGCGAAAGTAGAAGTCCTGCTTCGACTCTTCCGACGACGCCAAAATACTCACATTCTGAAGTACAGTACCGCTACTTGTGTAAAAAGAGACTCCAATCAAAGTGGAAGTACCTCTTCTAACCGCTTCATGAGCGCGGGTAGAAAAAGCCTCCACACTTTGTCCATTGGAATAAGTACAAATACTTGCGTGAAGAAAAGGGACACTGTAGTAGTACAGGTAGAAGTGCCGACGATTCGACTGCTTCAGAGATGGTAAAAAAAAGTACTCACACTCTGTACTTCAGTAGAAGTACATATACGTGTGTATAAGGAACTCCAATTAAATGAGTGGGGGGGGGCACTCATACTTTACTTCAGAACAAATACAGAGTATGAACTAGAAAGAGATGGAGAGCGAAAGAGAGACGGATGGAGATGAGTAAAAGTGCGGATTTGACTTCGGTCAGCGGTGGCAAAAAAAACCAAAACACTCAAGTCACATACTTGTGTAAATAAGAGACCGGTCAAAGTAGAAGTGCCGATTGTACTTCTTCAGTGGTGGCCGAAGTGGTCACATTCTGTGTCGAGATAGAAGTGTCAAAAAAGAAAAGTCATGTGACACCTTTGAAGGTGGCCAAAGTACTCACTCTCTGAAGAAGTACAGATACTTGTTTCAAGAAGACGTTCTGTTAGAAAAAGTACTTTTTCGACACCGTCGGTGATGGGGGGAAAAAGTGCTCAGACTCTGTAGCGAAACCTCCTATTATTACTGACACCTTTGACCCTTGGGCTCAATTTAACGCCAGGGGAGATTTAGCTCCAAAAAATGAACATGCATGAATTTGTTCATTCGTTGCACACAAAAATAGTCCCTTGAGAGTGAAACTTATTAGCGAGTTGAGCTGTTCTCTAGCGCCACCATCAGGTCAAACTTTGAAATGAGAATGAATGTCGGCTCAAAACTTTTGACTCCCAATTTTTTCTTCTGACAACATTCATGGCCACAAAAGGATGAAACCAAATGGCTTTGATGAGGAGATGACCTTTCCTGTAGCGCCACCATCAGGTCACACTTTCAGTTTTAGATTTAGGATATCTTGATTTCTAATTTGGGGTATGCATTCATGACACCCACAAAACGAAGCAGATTGATTCATGTTGGGACCCTCCTCTCCCCTCATGAACACGTTTACTTATTTGATCTCCTGTTTTTGGGGTCACATATTGGTCTCACTCATAATATCTCACTCACCCTTCCTCTTTAGTTATCAGGGTTTGAGACTGACAGTGGCAGAGTTTTTTTTTTGTTTGTTTTTTTTTGCGGTGGGTTGGGGATTCTGTGTGCCTGAGATGCTTGCCACGTTTCTTGCCCGTGGTTTGTACCAAGGGAGGAGTTGGGGGTGTTTGTCCCCGTGTGTATGTGCCTCACAATGGCTGCAGCAGCTGCCGATCCTCTTGGAAGACATCGTCTGCTCTCCATCTGAGGTTTCACGGGTGAGTTACCCAGCCACTCCCGAAAAGTCCTCCTTCCACATTTTGATGCCATATTGGCAGGTTTGCTTGGCATCTATCGTCGAAATGGACGGCGTCCACAAAGCGCAACCAAGCACTCATTGACAGGCACGTGAAGGCCTGGAATGTGATCCTACCATCTTTCCAATTGTCGGAAGGCATCGTGTCGCTGGTGGATGAGAGACAACGGGAGGCTCAAAACCTTTTCATTCACCACATGAGAATGGCTCAAAATCAGGGCCCTCTGTCTCGGAGCCATTCTCCTCTATAGCACTTGGACTGGCAAAGAGCTGTTCCGAAACCTCACAAATCGTAAACCTTTTCCCAGGGGACGTTTTCAAATGAGAGAGCGTGCAGATTGCAGTACACGCAGAGCACAACGTGGGACGATTTGGCTGGAGGGCTGTTGTGCAAGCTTCTCGATGTTTGCTCCTCCCTTATTTGCTATCAACCGCCAAGGTCCTTGTACATGGGAAACTATCAAAGTTCTCACAAAAGAGTGATTTTCCCCGCGCCGTGAGGTATCAACTCTGCAGGTATGGAGATGTTAGGCCATACAGAGACAAGTTGATTGCAGCTAAAACAGCCTGGGGTCAAATTGACCCCTGAGGCTCACCAATGCGTGCAGGACATTGAAAAAATAGCATCATCATCATTTGATGCTTAATCAGTTGCCCCCATCAAATGAGGCAAAGTCATGAAATATGGAGCAAAAACAGATATCATAATAATAATAATGGGAGGATTAAGCAGAAGTGCAAATACAAGTGCTGTAAAAAAGATTTTGATGAAAAGCAGATGGACTAATTCAGGCTCCCCAGAGGCGACAAACACACGTCCAACTGGACCTAGTAGAAGTCGAGATACTCCAATCTTGTCCTGCTGGCTGTGACTGTGACTGTTCTCAAAAGCAAATGATTCATTTCCAGCCTGCCTCTTCCGAGGAAAGAATACGACTCGCGTCTTGAACAGCTATTGTCCAACAGAGGGCGCTAAACACAAATCTAACCCTCCACAGTACAGGACAGTTCTCGTGTTCCTTCCATCCTCCCAAGACATTCCCTTTTTTTTTTTTTTTTTTATACATTTTCTTGCTGGACATAAAAAAGACTAATTTTGATCGTATCTATCATACAGCAGTATGTTATGTTTTATCTTTGGCGTCAGGATCGTTGATGACAATTGAACGTTTGTATGCGTCTGCTTGGGCCAATGCAGTCACGCGAAATGCGCACTTATGCAAGTTTGTCTTGCCTTATGTCGTACAGTACATGCAGTACTTGTGTTATTTGTGGGTGCTGTGTCGCCACCAAACACACTCTTTGATGGATCTGCTTCTGGCAGTCAGGGGTGAGGGCTTAGCTTTTTGAAAGCTATTTCGTTCTTATTTTTCAGTAAGTAGTAAGTACGATGAAAGAAATGCAAATTATTTTACATGACTCTCTCTCTCATCCATCTCTTAGCCCTTGTCAAAAATAATCTTAGAAGCGCGGGCATCTTCATGTATGCACGTACCCCTCGTTTAAATTTAATGTACAGAAATTACTGCAGCGATACCAAGACAGCAGCTGTCACACAAGCCAAAATATACGAAGTGGATATAAAACAATCAAGAACCAACTTTTGATACATTGGGTCCAATTTGACATCATCATTCATTCCATCGAGAAGCATTGGTCCATTTGACATCAGAGTGCAGGCCGGTGCGGCAGGCTAAAAACACTTCCGTGAGACATTTGAAATGGTGAAATGTACCCCAAAGCCAGTTCCAACTCGTGTTCAACCGATGTGTGACTGAGTGCACTACAAAGACAAAGATGTTGAATGTTCAAAATGATCATCGTTATTGTTTGAAGCTCAGAATCATTAAGTTTGAATTTACAGTGTGAAAAGACTCCTTATCCTATTCCTTCAACCATTTCCCCTTGAGGCATTTTAATGAGTAGCATCATACGGGTTACTCGTGAAAAATGCACCAAACGCGACGAGACAGGCGCCAAAAAGGCCTAAGTGCAAGCATACTGCATGATATGGAATGATCAAGGTATTTTCGTCAAGAGCTCTTACAGGAAGTCTGATTCGAGCTTCTTCTTCATGACAAGAAGAAAAGAGGAACTCTTGTGTTACAAGTGTCAAGGGTTGACCGCAAGCTGCTTGACTTTTCAGACAACTCTCGACTTTGGCACCCTGAGCGGTAAGGTGGCTGATTATTTTCAATTGTTAGGCTAAGAAAACAAAAAGTCTGATGCTCTCTACTTGATATTTGGTATGCCAGCACTAGGACCGGAAAAGAAAAAGATTTTGGAAAATACAGATCTTGTCTTGATGTTCTTTTCAATCGTGTATTCAATGTTATTGATGGCCGACACCATTCATGTAGGTTGTCTAATGAAGGCAGAGCAAGATCAAAATCACGTTTCAGCTCTCAAGTTGGTTTTCAGGTTACGGTTCTGTTCACATTTGGGACAGTCCATCTCTTATGTAAACAGGAAGAGACTTTTGGAGCTTCTTTTTCACCAAGTAATCCATCATTAATTTGTCTTCTTTTTAGCAAATGTTGAGATCTGTAGATTTTCGCTATGATATATACACTCGGTTCCTATTTGCCACAAATAGCGGTGTGATAGCATTTGTCAGGGTCATGTGAGCCAATCGCAGGGCATGAGACAGCTAGATATGCGCTCTCTCTATATCTTATATTTTATATTTATATTGCATTCTGTACTGTGTACAGTTCATTTTTAAAATGTATTTTGTGCATGCAAATACTTTGTTTTTCTACTTTCTTCCTTCCCTTCAAAATGTTGCTGCTGTAAATTGCGAAGTTCTCCATTGTGAGACAAATAGAGGTTCTCTTATAGTATCGTGCCACCAATATAATCCATAGCCTACAGTACAGATACAATGTTTATTACGACCATGGGTCACTATATTTATAATTCCATCTGTATCTGTTGCTGAAAACTCAACTCAAGTGTATTTCTAGAGCACCACTACTACTGTACACAAAGCGCTGTACATCAAGCATAAATCATTTGTACAACAAACAATAAATTCACTATGAAGACAGTAAGTAGCACAAAAGAGTCAAAGTAAAAATCAAGTCAAAAGCCAAAGAATGAAGTTTCAAGACGAGTTTTTTATTTTATTTTTTTAACGATGGGCAGTGAGTGGGGCTTGCCGAACATTCAGCGGGGAGCTCATTCCAAAGAGAGGGCCCAGCAACGGAAAATGCTCCATCCCCTCTGAGCCTCCGCTTAGTCCCCGGTACCTCTCATAGTGTCTGGTCCGCAGACCCGAGGCAGAGGGCAGGTAGGGAGGAGCTCAGAGAGGTAAGAAAACAAATCTAATCGGATCTTCAGAAGAACTCGAAAATGAGCCAGTGAAGGGATGCCGGTGTAGGAGCGATGTGCTCCCTCCTACGCGTGCCAGCCAAGAGGCGAGCGGCGGCGTTGTGGACCAACTGGAGACGTTTCATGGAGAATTGGCTGACAAATGCTTGACAGTAATCCTGCCGAGATTTGACAAAGGCATGAATGACTGCTTCAAAGTGCTCGCCAGAGAAAGGAGAGGCTTGACTTTAGCCAGCAGCCTAAGATAAAAGGAGCATTTGGTTAGGTTCAATTATTTGTGATTGTCGAGCAGCTTGTGGAGTGTCCGATCTGGTGTTCATTTAAAAAAAAAAAAAAAAAACTTTTTTTTATTTGCAGGTCATGCAGCTGAATGCCACTTGTGTCCCTGTAAATGGCAGCGCATGCGCAGCCCCCAACTCTCCCGTAGGTCTGGCCGTGGGCCTGACCCTCTTCTTTCTGCTGCTGGTTGCCATCGCCGTTGCGACCGTGGGCAAATTCTGCAAGCACAAATGGAATCCGCCTCCATCCGATCGCAAGAAAAGCCAGAAGAAGGAGCGCACGGGGACGCCGCGGTGGGAGCATCCGTATGCCAGCGTGCCGGCTGAGAACAACCCCATCTATGAAAACTTGGCGGGGCAGCAGAGTGGCGACAGGCCGCAGAGCAGGTACGCCGTTCTCTTCTTACGCAATCGTGTAGATTCAGAAAGTGTGACATATGAAAGTGAAGCCTTGTCCCCAGAACGGAACAGAAACAGATGTAGAAACATTACATGGGTTGTGATTCCCCCATCTGACTTCCTTCTGTTCGAGAGAAAAACCTCCATTTAGACTGCACGTGATCTTCCGACTTGTCAAACAAAGCAGCCGGCGACTCACCGCTGCAGCTTTAAGAACAAAACTAGGGAAAGGAAATCCATCCAAGTACTCACACTTCTGTACTTAAAGTCAGTAAGTGGAGAAAAAAAGGCAAATGAGAAGACCCCCCTCCCAAAAAAATCAATTATAATGTTTATTTTTGGCAAAAAAGGAGTCGAAAGCGCAGCTCACAATTTGGCCATTTGGCGGGCGCGAAAGTGAAAAAATAGTTTGGAGATTCCAAGTCAAGCGTAGATCCCCGTTAAATCTCCTCAAGTAGAAAAGCAAGCGAGCGTGGGGGGTCCCGGCACGGCCCGCCACCTCCTATTTGCATGCGTGAATTCGGTGGCGCATTTTGACCGCCGACTGTTTCTTCACAGGCCGCCTCGCGTCCCCGCCGAGGATTTGTACTTGCGTTGCGATTCACCCGACGACGCGATCTACAGCAACGATCCGGCGTGTCACCTGACCATTCTCCCGCGATCCCCAGACGACGACATTTATATTGTCCCGGAGTCGTAGGACCGGACGTCCCGAGCACGAGCTTTCTCTCTCAGCGTCACGTCGACCTTGCTCGGCAAAGCATCGAGAGCGCACGCCGCCGCAAACGCTCGTCTTCACGCTTGTTGATGGGCGCCATCCTACGGAGAGCGTCGACGTACGTGCATTTCATTGAGCATAAATGGTCGACTTGTTTTTTTTTTTTTTTTTTTTTATACAGCGTCTGCCTAGACTTCACTTCGCAATACAGTAATACATTTTTTTTCTCGATTTAATGTAAAATAAAGACTGTTTTTTTTGACCGGACATATTTAATTGCAGTTGTGAAACGTCAAACATCTTTTATAAATATGCCCAATACGCTTCACACGACCTGTTGGGACTTTGACCTGTGCTGCGACTCCAACAAGGTTTTCTTCAAATGTTATGAAGCTAGGTAACACTTTGTCTACAGTCCGGAATGCACAACCGACCATAATGGCTTCATCTCGCGCTGTCACAAAGTCACTGCCCGACGTGGAAAATGTTGCTCACAAAAATCAGTCCCAGTTTTTTAGAGTGCAGCTCGACTCATGGCCGGGTAATCAGCGTCTTGGTCGCAAAACAGCGTGGGCAGTTTTTACCCCAAAACCTTGACCCTCAACCCGATGAGCTGGGTATGAGTAACCCGGCGTTGGCCCGCTCCCTTCTGGACCTGGCGTCGGCATCGCCGTTTCACCCGATCTGGGTTGTTTTTGACCCAGTAGTTTTCGGAGTGTCTTATGTTTAAAAAAGATGTTGTGAGAACAGCCCACTTGAGACATTGCTCTCGTTTCGGAGTGGGACAATAAATACAAGTTGGAATAAATACAGCGTTCCGAGAAAGATCAAAAGAGCGCATTGTTGGTTTGGGTGGCGGCCTTAGGCGCAGTGACACTTGGTGACTATCAGGTCACTAAAAGGCGCCACTTTCAACTGGCCCCCGGCGTCATAGTACATGAGGACCAGGGGCTCGTAGGAGGCCGGCACGCAGCACGGCCGAGGCGAGCCGCCCTCGGTGATCTGGTGCAGGCGAGACTTGAGCTGGGTGTGCATGCTGGCCGGCTTGTAGTTGTGCGGGCAGGCGCCGTCGCACAGGTGCATGGTGTACTCGGTCGGGGCCACGATCCAATCGGTCCAGCCCAGGTCTCCGAACGACACCTTGACCGACTTACGGCAGCACCACCCTTGACGGTTGCACTCCTCGTCCCCGTCGGAGCGCCGGGGCCGAAGATTCGCTGCCGGGGCGCTTAAGTCCAATTGCCGGGAGACACGTGGGCCGCCTTCGGCCATGGCCGTCCTTACGTGCGCCACCGACGACGTGTCGGCCCTTCTCGTCCACCGCGCGCCCACGTTCGTCGTCACCTTTCGCACGTTTGATGCATCGGCACGAGGGGCCGCGCGCGTCCGTCCGCTGGAGTTGAGCGCCTTGTCGCGCTTGATTTGGATCCGCCGCCTTATGTGGGACTGGACTCGCGTCGCTTGTATTGGAGTCCGCCCGGGAAGCCGAAGCGCCGCTGGGGAAGGAACGGCCTCGCGCGGGACGTTTGGGTCCTTCTGGAAAGCAGCTCGGAACCGCCGCGCGTGTCGGCCGGGTGGCAACCCATCTTTCCCCCGAGATGCTCTTACTGGCCCCACAAGAGAAGGAAAGAGCAAAGTGTGAGTCTTAAGTACGAAAAACAACTCCATCGTGTTCAAAACAACGCATAAGAATAAAATACCCTCCCCGAAAGCAAAATGAAACATCCTCGCACACTCGCATTCTACATCGCACGTTACACTAATAATACTGTACAACAATGGTGAATAAATAAGTGAGATGCCATGGAATGGGGTTACAAGTAACCCCTGCCCGGCCCCTCAAAAAAAAAAGTTGATATGTCATCAATAACATCAGGCAAAGTGGAACATTGCGCAACGGCGCTTTCTTTGTTCAGCTTTTTTACGGGTAAACTCCCGTGAAAGAAGATTTCATGAATGACGCGTGCGTCCGAGTTTCCCTTTCTACTCCCACTCGCGCATTCCTTCGTGACTCACGAGCGTGAGTCACAAAGGCAAGCCGGCGTACCCGCAGCCGGAAAGAGCAGCGTCGACGCGGCGGCTGCCGTCGGCCGGCTGACGTTTCTTCTCAACTCCCGGTACAGCCGATACGTCCTCCTCAACTCTCGCCGGGATGCCTTTTGGGTGAGCTCGGGCTCCTTGGCCATGCCCAGCGCGCTGAGGATTCCCGTCTTGAGCGCCTCCACCAGCTGGAGCCTCAGATTGTCCACGCCGAGCGTCGGCGGCGGGGCCCGTTGAGGCCCGCACGCCCCCGAGCCAGACACACAAAGCAGGAGCAGCAAGGAGGAGAGGCGCACGCCCGACCCGAGCATGGCGGGATCGGTCCGGGAGTTGGGAGCGCCGCCCTGGCCTGGATGGGAGAGCTCCGTCCGCGTCCTTCACCGAGTTCCGCTCGGAGGGCTTGTGCGTCGCCGCGCCTCTCGCTCGCTCAGGTGAGCTCTCGATGGGCTTCGTCAGCGTTCCGTGGCGCTTACCCGCAGCGGCAGGGTGTGGAGTGACCCTCCCACCCCACGCCCCTGTTGACTTCAAAAACAAACGTGTTGCGAATCGTTTGGAACCCGCTTTGGACCACTTACAAAAGTCAGACCGTGCCCGTTTTGACAACTGGCCACGACGATGAAGAAACCTTTGCTATTTTCCCTCTTCTCTCAACTTGCAAAGAGAAGAAGAAGAAGAAGAAACATGTTTCCCCAAATACTGACGCGCTATGAAACAATGTGTTCCCATAGCTTTGCCAACGTCGCTTACGGACTCATCAAAAAATGAGAACTCAGCTACATCGTTATCACAGATGGAAAAATATTGCTCACCCCCACGGCATGGTTGTCTTTTCAGATGAGACAGACAAAATTCTCCTCAAAAGGTCTTGTCAACGCTCCAAAACCGGTTCCACACCACATCGACACAGTTCTGCGTTTTTACACGGACATGCGTGATTTGGGCGGCTTTTATTTCGAAGGTGGGCAACGTCGCTCGCTGGCGGTGGTTTACCGTAATGCGCAGCGTGAACGACGGCCGCGGCGGCTTCCTTGACTTGGCACTTGGCGTGCGGAGGGAGGGAGGCTGGCCTCTGGCCGCGGTGTCCTACGGCGTCTTCGTGCCTCGGGACGCCCGTGACTGGAAACTGGTCGAGTGGGAAGGAAAGCTTCGATTCTAAAATTAGCCGCGCGTTTGGTGTTTGTAACACACCAACCTGAGGCACAATTCGACGCGTTCTGATGAATTTGTCCGAGCCCAACAGCAGTTGACTGCATCCAAGAGATCGGAAGAGATGGCCGGTGACTCCCGGTTCAAGAAGGCGGCGTGACGTGCACGTCGTCAACCAGCCGAGGCGTTCTCTAGTCGCTCTACATCTATGCTCCGGACTCTCAATAGGACGTCGGCGTCGATGTCGCAAACGAGAAGAAATATAGCGTAGAAGAAGACGGCGGCCGGAAGTTATCAGTATTCGGAGCTTCTGAAGTCATATTTCGGGATCATCGGCCAAGCAAAAATGGTCTCTCTTTTGGGCATTTTAAGGTCGCGAGTTTGTTTGATTTCGAACTCGATCAAGATCAATACCACGTGTATTGCTTTCGCGCGACGCGGAGCCCTTTGGAGCGCGTCTGGTTTTGGCCGGCCGAGGGGAAATCATCTCCATGCAGTCAAAAGGTCACCTCTTTACCTGAAACCGAAGGTACCGTACCGACAGGCACACATCAAGGACTCAATAGCAATAGCTAATAGACTCCCCGCTAGACCGCTAAACACTCACTTGGACACCGAAAAATATCAAGAAATAAGAAGGAAGCGCTTGCCAATAGCATCGCTGAATGTTAGCCATCTATAAACGCGTCTGAAATCAACGCTCTGCTCAGGGTCGGACGTGGCTCATGCTGGCGCTGGCACGTCAACGACATTTTCAGCACACTTTTGTTTATTACTTATGTCAGTGGCCATTGTGGGTTTTTCTTTGATTGACAGAGCAGTGTCAACAGTTTTGTCTACGTCAAAAGCCGGCTAGCCCTCAGCAGGACCCGCGCCGTGTTTAAAAAAACGGATGGATGATGGTTGATAAATAGGAGTAGTGAATCTTGTTTTTTTGTTTTTTTGCAGGTGCGGTCTCACACTCCATCGTCTTTTCTCTCTACCGGGGCCCAATCCGAAGAGGGCAACCTTATTTACACGGGCAGTTTGGCAACTGCAGTTCGCGGTGAGTTGCTTGATTACGTGATGACAGGATGACCATATTTGCTCATCTAGTGGTTGGCATACTGTAGTTTCGTATGATGTCAAGATTGTGGCTGAAGATATAGTTGCACGAGCACAACTTTGCGACAAGCAGCGGCTGACTAAACAGGTCCGTTATTTGTCCAAACTTTTAAAGAAGACCAAAAAAAAAGAGGGGGTGGGGGGTGACGACACCCCGGCAAAAAGTGAAAACATCAGTGAAATATGTGACAGCTCAACCACTTGAAAATAGTTTTCGGTGTTCATCCGCACCCTTTTCAACTTGCTGATTTGTTGACTTTGTCTGCTTTCAGGGGTGAAATTCTTCTCTTATAGCACAAGTGGAGCCAGTCTCTGTCTCATGCCGCAGATCCTCCTGAAAAGCGGCCTCGGAGTGCAGAGCCCGGCCCTGCAAGTGGCCTTCTGCGTCATCGTTGGCTTCTTCACCTTCCTTACCCCCGCGCTCCTGCACCTGTTCACCAAGGGTTACGTCATCCGCCTGTACCACAACCCCGAGCGGGACACCTACGCCGCCGTGACCTACGGCCTCCTCCTGACTGAGCGAAGGACGCTTTTTCATCAGAAGCAGGTCAGAATACCGGCGGTGAGCAAGATGTTCACCACCTTCTACGCCGACGACACGGGGCTGCTGGTGAACCCGGACATGTTCCGCCTCCCTCAGGACTACAACCACCTCATGGGCTACGACAAGCCCTTCACCTTTCCGACACCTCATCCTGACAGGCCGTGATCTCCGCGACTGTTGTTGTTTCAGCTCAATCGCTTGTACGTGCTTCGAAATTGTTACGCGGCTGCTCTTTTTTTTTTTACAGCGAATATATAAGCCAAAACAAACGTAAAGAACTCTGAAACAAGTGTCAGTTTCTTTTTGCATGACATCGCAGTGAAACAAGAACAAATTGTTTTGAGCTGGAGACATGTTTGGAGGGAGCCCTCTTCTTCACTGCAACCTGCAGAACTCCTCCATTGATTTGACAGCTCGAGTTTCTGTTTGCGGCTATACGAGTTGGCGCCAAGAGCCACTATTTGGAGCTTGGTCGGATTTTCTGTACGTGCGGCCCTGGCTTTGGTGACTTCAGGGGCTGCGTTTTCGAGTTGAGGCCCAACAACTCTCACATGGGAAAATATCAAGTCCTTCTACAGAACCGTTTTATTTTGTTTGCAACTATTTGATGAGGTCAAGACCGTATTTAGCTGCCAGACTCATCAAAAAATGAGTGTGGCTAAATCCAGTCTTCATCAGCAGTCGAGCCGAGAGCATCTCGAAAGGGCCCCTCGCTGCCTGACCGGGCAATGTTGAGGTACTGGCACGTTGGGATTGGAATTGATGGAAAACAAAGTACATTGGGTTGCAAACTAATATGATCAAATATGACCTCGGTAAAAAGGCCAAAAGTGAGGCAACATTTGAAAAGAAATTCAAAATGGCCACCTTGCTGTGGAGAGTAGGGCTCCAGAGACTTCCCCTTAGGTCTCCGCTTGTCACCTGTGCCTCCAACTTTTGGTCCATCTTGGTGAAATGTTCAACTGGGGCTGTGTTGTTGAAAAATATATTGTTAGAGGACGCAAAGCCTGTGGGCAAGATGTGCCTACCAAGTTCCATGTGTCATCACAAACATTAAGGAGACCATCGAAATCGGCGTCATTTTTCTGAGCAAACGCTGCGTTGCCATGGCAACAGTGTGGGACGAAACCAAAAGCTTTGCTTTCACTTGAAATTGTGACCATTTTTAGATGAAGGACCCTAAGTTTCAACAGCTACTCTTGGTTGGGGATATTTAGAAGGCGACCCCTGTAAAAGCCAAAAACGGGACCACAAATTTGAACGAAAATTCCAAATTAGGTTAAGAAAATGGGAGAATTTTTTTTTGTAACAGTACTATTCAAAATAGTTCAGATGGTGACTGTATGGTACAAAGTGGTCGTTAACTGCGCGGAAAATGTGAAGTAAATAAAATGACAAATTGATAAACGTATCCCAAGATGTGCTCAATCGCGATTCATTTGACTGTTTTTGTGGCAGGCCTGGCCAAAGCCAGATAAAGCAGATCCAAAGCGAGGCGGCTCGAAATAGAGCCACTCTGCGAGGACGCGCTTCACATTCCTGCCCGGGGGCCCTTTTCACCCATCAACACGTCACTCTGTAAAACGGTGCGGCAGCTGTCCATGGCCGTCAGCTTAAAAGTGCATCTCTGAACATATCGGCCAGCGCACAACCGAATCAGACGCAAACCTGACGGAGCCGCCTCTCAAACTTGCTTTCAAAGTCCACTTGCGCTGATATTTTTTGGGTCAAATACAATCCAAACTCCTCTTATCTCCTACTTTTACACACAAACGCAGAGTGTGTGATTTCCACAGCGACAAAACTTGCTTTGAGTGAGTTGAAATGTGCAGAGCGGTTTCATCAAAAGGTTTGAAGGGATTGTGAAGTGCACTGGATGACTTGTCATCGAGCGAATATCATTGGAGTTGAACCAGTCGATACATTTGCCTTGAAGTATTAGCCAAAACTAAAAAAGGCGCCAATTCCGATAACACAGCGGGACTCCAAAACCAAGACGTTCTTCAAAAGAGGCGCAAACTTTATTGCAGCGCTTTCGAATTTCAAGAGTTGCTTGGCGAAAACACACAGGCCTTTTCAAAAGTCTGCACACTCATGAGCAAGTCTACTCGCGCGCCGTCCTTTTGAAAGCTGACTGAGACTCTCCTGCGGCGTCTCAGGTGTCCTTTTCCTCCCTTGCCCTTTTGCAACCGGCGCTTCGACTTGCTTCGGCTTTCACTGCGCTCCGAGTGGAATGGCCGATCTTCCCCCAGTCCAATCGGGTTGCGCCGAGCGCCCGCGGCGGCCCTTCAGTCCCTGCGGAGACACCATGTCGGTGGCGCCGGTTTCCATCTTTCTCATCATCATCATTTCGCCACCGTCTTTTTTTTTCTCTCTCTCTCTCTTTTGCTTCTTCCTCACTCGTCTGTTTTTCAGCCCCCCATTTTGCCCGTGTCTGCCGATCTGAATGGAACCCCTTTGACAAGGTCCCCCGGACCACGGAGAGGTCACGGCCTCCGCCGACGAATTTGGAGAAATCTGAAAGATCGGAAAAGCTGCGCATCAATGCAAGGAGTCTTTGACACCTTTGGATTCATTTATTCGGGTTTCGATTTGCTTCGGTCTAAACATCAAACGCGAGAAACAAAATGTCATTCATGTTCACCTGAAAAGAAAGCGGATGCGAAATGAATTCCGGGTTTGTAACACCAAAAAGCATTGCAAAAGTTTTCCTTCCCCTTTATTAATTTGACCAACAACCTGCAGAACTTAACTGAGAAAAAAAAATCGTTTAGTAAACTAGACATTTTTACCGGAGCAATACTAGGATGTGCGCTGACCCTTTGAGTGCACGCTGCTAGCGAGTAGCAATATTTCATGAACACAAGGACAAAAAAACTGAACAAAGAGCACAGACGATAATTCGTCAAACAGCCGCAGTATAGCGCCAACTACCGCTGAGGAGGACTTCCTGTCATTTATTTGGCCTTTAAGTATCACTGGCCGGTATCGGCAGCCTCCCCGAGTATCCGGCGCCTTGAAATAACGCAAGACAATCGGCTTATTTCTGTCGCACTTTCACAACAGCTGCAGCCGATGCAATGAGAGGTCTCAAATCAAGGTCACCTATCCAGTTTGAGATATTTCAGCAGAAAAAAAAAAACCTTCAAAGACATCCAAAATACAGTACGCACTTGTTACTTACCTTGGTTCAGATTTGGTCAGGTCAGGAAATGGACAAAAACAATGGCCAGACCGACATTTAATAGCATCACCAGCGCAACCAAGATGGAGTCGGGACCCTGGAGAGAAATTGACATTTGACTTGATGACAACGGAATGCAAAGTCTGCCTTCGTTGTTCACAATGACATCGGGCTGCGCTCTTCATCTGGTTGGATGTTTAACATCTCGCGCGTTGCCTTCCCATGCACTCGGCGAGCATTGTGGCCAACAAAACACGGTCGCGATGCCGTTGTCGGCATTTCCCCAAATTCTCGGAGCAATGGATTGCATTTGGGGCAAAACCTGCTTTCTCTCTTCCAAAATCCTTTTGCGCTTGCGGTGCGCGTCCGAATTCTCAAAGGTTGAAACCACGGAAGGCAGCTAAGGCGTCCAAACGCTCCTTGGCCGATTTCAAGACAAGATTTGTCCGGAGCAAATCCCTTCGGGGGCAAGCGTTTGGCGGCCACCGGTTGAGGTTTTCCATCGCTCGCGTCACGCTAAACACTTACCGACTCCGCCCGGACCATTTCGGGACCGATTTCCACACTCGCTTTCTTGGTTTCCGCAAAACTCTTTGGCTTGTTGGAGTCCGCGGCTTTTGGCCCGGAGGACTCCGCCGGAGCTTTGGTGTTCTCTTTCGGCGGGAGCGGCGAGACTTTTGGAGCCGGCGCCCACGCCGGCTTGGCGGGGGGCGGCAAGCGCGCGAGGCACGACGGGTGAAAATCCTCGCCTGCGTCAAGCGGTTCTTCGGGCGGCAGGGTCTTGACATCCTTGACGTAGTAACCGTGGTATTGGCAGTGGATTTGTCCGTTGGGAGCGGAACGGCTATTTGGCACGGGGGCCTGAACGGAGCAAGATTCCGCACGTTGCCTCGCTTCCTGCCCGAGAGAGAGATTCCATGCTGCCTTTGCAATGCCTGGTTCGCAAAAAAAGAAAAAAAAAAAAGAGCAGCAAAGTCACATGTGTCCTGGATGGGCCGAACCAGAAACAAATGGCAGGACGCCGACAAACCAAGTCAGCGAGCTCTTTATTTATTCATTTGTTCTATGACGTCGACTTCCCGGCTTGTATTTTTGTAAGCATAACAAGTCTCGTGCTCTCCGTTGACCTTTTGTTTGAGAAACGCTACAAAGCATGTGAGAACGGGACGGGCCAGCGCTTTTATGTTGAGTTGCGAAAGACGGCGAGTCCCAGCCTGTTGGGCGGGACCAGATGCAAAAACCGCTACCTGGATTGAGGGGTTCCGCCGTTGAGGTTTTGCCGCCTTTCCCGGGAGGCTTTGACGGCCCGCCAGCGCCAAAGCCCGTCGCCGTGGTCTTCATGCCGGTTGGTGAGGCGGTGGGGCTGGGGGCCGGGCTCTGGCGAGGAGAATGCGTGGGGGTCGTGCCTTTGCGGTAGAAATGAGGGCTACTCGGTGGCGTTTTCTGCCGTTGACACTCCTCAGGGACGTCCTTCGCCTCCGCCGCCACCGCCACGATGGATTTCTGCCGGATGTAGTCCGGGCCTGGAAAAGGGGACCCAGGACGACATCGTACAAGCTATCCCAAATAGAAGCTCGTTTTAGCTTTGACGCTGTGCAAATCTGGACACGTGCTGAGGGCATGTACACACACACACACACACACACACTCAGACGTGTATGTCGAGAGAAAGATGGAAGCGTGCAGGGGGGGAGGGGGGGAAGCCTCTCGTCTTTCGCCATGCAACTCCGACGCCGACGCTACCTGGCTGATGGAAACTCGGCGAGAGATCTCTGGCCAGGGCTCTGGCGATGTCCGAGTCTCGGCTCGCCAACTGCGCGGCCCGATCTGCCGCCTCCGCTTTGGCCCGAATGTGAGACGTCCTGCGAAAATCCCAAAAGGGACAGACGGTGAGGCCGTTCCGCCGGACATCTTTTGCAAATTGCGCAAAGGTCGCGGTGGGTATCGGCGAGGACGCGAGCGTACCTGGAGATGGCGATCTCCACTTTGGTTCGGGCAACGGCGGCGGCTCTGCCCGCTCCTTCGACGGCGCGATCCACCTTCCGTTTGGTCTTGGCGTCCTTCAGGGGGATGAAGTGCTTCCGGACCCCTCGGGCCAGCACGTTGTTTTTGTACTTGCCTTCTTCTCCGGCGCCACCGGGAAAGACGGTGGCGCCGTAGCCGTGGCGCTTGTTGTTCAACCATTCGCCTCGGTACTTCAGGCCGTCGGAGCGCTCGGAGACGCCGAAGCCGTTGCGCTTGTCGTTCTTCCACTCGCCCGCGTAGGACTCGGTGACGGCGGCGTCCACGTCGTCCTCCGGGGTCCAGTCGTCCTCGGCCGGGTCGCCGTCTCCAAAGCTGCCGGCGGAATTGCCGTCGCTGGAGCTGATCCCGCTCAGGGCGGCTTCGCTCGGCGCCGAGCTGCGCTTGCTGGAGACGGAGGAGCGCGACTCCGATTTGCGCAATCGCTGCAGGCTGCCAAAAAGAGAGCCGCGGCGGAAGAGGCCTCGCTTTTTCTCGCCGGCTTCTCCGTCCGAATGGAAGTTGAGCACAAAGCCGCCGCGCGTGCCGGCGGGGCCGTCGGACGCGCCGCCCGCTAAAAGCGCGCCGTTGCTCCGCTCGCTACGCAGGGAGCCCAGCGAGGTTCGAAGCGCCGAGCGGATGACCGAAGCCACGCCGTACGGGACGCTCTGACGCACGCCGTAGCCGTGGCGCATCCCGCCGCTCCACTGGCCCCGATAGGTGCCTGCGGTGACGACAGAGACACAAAAGCACGAGCAGAAGAAAGAAAACGCGTCAGGGAGCAACGCCGGCAGCGTGGCAAATTGGGCAGAATTTGCAGGAAGCGTCACGAGAACTAAAGTCCCCGAAAGCTCAAACCGGCCTCATTTCGCACAGCGGGACCAAGAAGACGACCCGGACGCAGCGGCGAGGCGCAGAATTCTCGTCTTCCGATATGGACCCGAGAGAAACGGTGAAATCGTCCGCCTGTTGATTAGCGGCTAAGCGGCCAAAAACACACGCACAGCAAATGACCTTTGAACTCTCACGTGCAATTCAACAGGCCTGTGTCGCGCGCGCGTCAAGCGTGTGAGCGATGTGCTTCCACGTCGACGACGACGCAAGCTCTGGCCATTGCTCCTCAAAAGTTCGATTCACTGCACGTTGCACTTGTGGCGAAGAAATGAGCATCTCGGTCTCACGGTGCGTTTTCCCGAGACGTCAGTCAAACTTGACCAGAATCGAGAAATAACCTTTCCCGCAGAAGGACCGTTTGATTCGAGATTCAAAGCCCCCCGCGGTACAAATGTCGCTGGATGGTTCGCTCGGTGGTCCGCCTGCGAGCGCTTTGGCCTCGGGCCCGTCAGCGTGAGCTGGAGAATGTGAAAAGGTGCTATTTTAAAAGACGGAAAGTAACTCGAGTCACTCGCAAGGCTGGCCAAAGATATCTCGGCGCAGCAATCTTCTTCGAGGGAAGTCGTCGGCGCGACCCGGCGACTGACTGGCGGAGCTCGAACCATTCGCCATCGGGTAACGCCAAACGTGTACGTGAGCGACAAATACTCGACCTGTCGGGTTATCGGATGGAGGTCAGCCAACGACGAGGCTCAAACCATCCGGTGCCAAGCATCAGCTGTTCTCCACGCTCGGCGCCTAGAAATGAGAGCGGTGACTGCGCGGCTCGGTTCTCATCGGGAGGAGGTTGTGGGTTCAATCCGAAATAATCCGCGCGCCCACGTCCAAGTGTCCCTGAGCAAGATATTGCAAACCCGGTTGCCCCCGATGCCTCGTCAGCAGCGGGTAAAGGAGGCAACAATGTTCCCTCGTCGCTCGACGGACACGATGCTGTCCAAGTAAAAGGCCTTGGACTCCTTCAGCAGGTTTTTCGGGCACATTTGAACACCTCAAGTGATCTCGCAAGTCTTCCCGAGTATCCTCTTTTGGGAAATGGCACGAATCATTTCGTTTTCCGATAGCAGTTGAATTTCGAGTGCTTTCCGCACAATCTTGAGACAATTTTAACCGCTCCGCAGATGGGGACGTCACCGGCTTTCCAACGACTTCCATTTGCAGGAGCGAGCTACTTTAGTCGTTCGTCGTCACGCCACTCGCGCGAAAGCACCTCTGCCGCACTTGATACTCGAATTGGACCGAGCTCGGCTCGACGAGTCGAACGGCAACGGCCAAACATCGGCTAAAGTTCAAAAGGACCGTTCCGAAACGATTCACCACCAAGTGAATTTCCCCCCGATCGTACGCGAGCCGTCCGCCTCGGCCCGGGATCGCACGTGGAGTTACCTCCGTCGGAGTAGGTCTCGACGCCGTAGCCGTCCTGCAGCCCGTTGCTCCAGGTGCCCTCGTACCTGGCCGGCGTGTTCAGGCTCTGGCGGACGCCGTAGCGACCCTTGAAGCCGCGCGTCCACTCCCCCCGGTACAGCCACTTGCCCTTGGTCTCCACGCCGAGTCCGTGGCGTTTCCCCTGCGCCCAGTCGCCTCGGTACACGTTGCCGCTGGGCCAGGTGTACACGCCGACCGCCTCGAAGCCGCCGCACCACGAGCCCGAATATTCGCCCTGGCCCTCGGGTCCGGTGCACACGCCCTGGCCGTGAGCTTTGCCGTCCTCCCAGCCTCCGCAGTAGGTGCCCCCATCGTCGAAGTCGAAGCGGCCGCCCGTCATTCGGAAACCGAGTCCCAAGTGGAGCGCGTGCTCCCGCTACTTAGTTCGGCGCGCGGCGCGCGCTTTCCAAAGACCGGCGACGAGGCGAACTCTCAGCGGGGGCGGCGGGGGAGGGGGGGGAAACGCCGACGCGGGGCGGCCGTGGGCATCGGCGGCAACGGGACGTGGCACTGCGACGGGCGGCGCGGCGACGGCGAGCGTCACTCCGCAGTCGAGAGACGGGACCGGATGGTCCCGCCAGTTGGAGGCTGCCGCCGTGAGCGTAAAACTCTCCGAAGGGTGACGGCATGCCGCTTCCGTTGCGGCTTTTCAAAATAAAACAGAAGCGTTCCACGAGCAGCTCTTTGTGCTATTCGATCGCGTGAAATCATCCCGTGTGGCGCTTTATAATTGGAAACGCTTTGTTGCTGTCGGCCCAAAGAAATTTTGTCATTCAAGCGTCCGGAGTTTCTATTGCAAATGTGTGGACGGGGGTTTTAATGTTGAACTTGCTCAGGCTCGTCCTGCTCTACTCGAGGGTCGTTAACTTTGCGGGGTTTTTCTCTTCTAAATTTAGAGACAGCCACACCTGTTGTTGCTGTTGAAACGCCACATGTAGAGCCGGCCGCCAGTGAATCGTCGTTTCTTTTCAGGTGGAAACGTTTCAGTCAACGTCTCCGAATGGCAAAGACAAAGATATTTGAGCAAGTGATTCCAAATCATCAGAAAGGAAAGTCGTAGCTTGAAAAGAAAAAAATTAGGCACTTTTTGGAAAAGAGGGGGGATAAAGGTCGCTAAGGTATTGCAACCAAGTGGGTAGTCACTGACAGCATTTAGCCAATAGGTGTCCAAATTGGAGGGCCACTATCCCGCATGATTGAGATGTTTCTTTCCATCCTTCCGCACACCTTGACTGCTGGGCTGAACTTGGTCGCGCTGCTTACTTGGGGAAAAAGATGGAAGATTGTCCACACATAAAGGGACCGAACTCATCCGGATTGGACACGTGTGTGACCCTTCAAGCCATTGTGTGATCGCAAACACTCACGAGCGCAGTGAGAAGGAAATTCAACCGGATCATTCTCGGTGTACCGCAAGTCTTCCGTCGGAAAAGCAAAGGTGCGTGTATCGTTCGGCTCTGAGTCGGGCCGTAGCAGGTGGGTGTTTTCCAGCCTTTTGTTTAACTTTAAACGCCGATTTTGAAAAGCAGCTTCAACACACACAAACGAAAGACTTAATGTCTATATTTCGGGGTAACGTAAAACGGAGAACGTTTTGACATAAAAAAAGACAAATTTGAAGTCGTGTGCATTATTCTCCCGGTTTGGTCCAATTCAATCGAAAGTGAAGTGTCGCGTGCCTGCCTGCCTCTGCTGGGTTGCGGGCTTCGCTCACCTCGCTTGAAATCTGCCCCGCCTTCGAGTTGTGCTCAAGCATCTGAAACACAAGATGGCGCTAATTAGCTAGCTGGCGCTCAAACGCAAACCCGGCCTGTGGAAAAATGGAGGGAGGGGGGTCAGCGAAACAGCAGACAACTCACGTGTACAACCGGCACCCCTTTGAAAGCTGTCGCGTGCTTCCAAATGCACTCAAAACGTTTTGAACCGCTCTACTTGGAAGGGCCAGTCAGAAATGTCATCAAATTTGAAAGCACAAAGGGCCTAAATGAGCAAATGGGTATCATAATACAAGGAAACGTGTGTACAGTCGAAACCAGTGTTGTAGTTTTCACTTCTTTTTTATAAGTAGTCCGGAAAAACAGACTGTAAACGATGATGGTCTTGATCAGAAACAGTTTGTAGTTATTCCTGGTACACAAGAAAAATGTATTTCTCACGAGACCACATGACAACAAATATTCAAAAAGATGGACACACACAAAATAAATGATAATATGCTGCGACCCGCCGGTGGTAGCCCCACTGGGGCTGCCCCAGTACCTGTCTCCGCTTCCACAGCAAGTTCCAGGTTGGGAGCTGTCAGCCAGGGTCCCACCGCGAAGAGGCCCCAGGGAAGAGAAAGGTCGGAGGGATCATTTCAAATTTCTCAACAGGTCGTGAGACCAAAAAAAAAAAAAAGAATGCCAGACAAAAGAGAGATCTGGTTTCAAATGTTGCTTTTGTCTCTTTTGTCTTCTTTGAAGAATTGGCACATTTGACCAGTCTGCTTTCATCTCGCAATCCAAAACCAAACGCAGCAGGGGTTCCATGATCCCGTGGCGACCTTTCAACCGGGATGCGACCAGTCACCTGAAACAGGACGTTGTCTCCAAAACAGATGGATGGGCGCAAAACGGAAAAAGAAAAAAAAACGCTTGCCAATCATGACACTGTGAGAACCCATTTCCCGCAGGCTTTTTCGGGAACAAATTACGTTTTGCGCAGTGTAGAAGGGAAAGCGTCACGCTAATAACAATGCGTTAGCACATTTTTATCCAAAAGATTGACTGAGCTGGTGGGAAGTTGGATTTGCCTTGATGATGATATTCCCGTCAAGACAAATTGGAACTGATACACGAGACGGAGCATTGGATCCGAAATGACTTGATTAAAGAGAACGGAGAAATTCAAGAGGCGCACACCAAGACTCATTTTTGTGCGATTCATTCTGGAGTGTCCGATTACAGCCCGGCGGCGAGAGAGGAGACGTTCTCTCAAATGACTTTTCATTGTCTTCCAGCCAAGCATCGTCGGCAGATGAAGGAGAATAAAAAGATTAGTGAGGTGGGATTTGATTTGCAGATACTGCAGGTGCTACGGCAAAACAAAGCTCCACCGATCGCTGGCTCGCTCAAATTTTTGGAGTCTTCTTGTAACAAGAAGACAACTTTGCTCCCACGGGATCCCAAAAACAATTGATATATATATATATATATATATATATATATATATATATATATAAATAAATATAAATTTATTTATTGTGTGTGTGCATCGTGTGCGAGTGCCTGTATGCGTGTTTGCATGCGTGCGTGCGATAACGGCTTCTGGTGTCACAGCATAATAAGTCAACAATGTTTTTTTTATTAAACCGTGACAGCAACGAGTAATTACCTTCATGCAGATAACATGTTTGCTCGGTCAATGTCCTGAATAGATATACAGAATTAGCTTATCTCGCGTCAGAAATGTACGTGTCGCTGAGCTCCCACAGCAAGGAGGCAAGGTGTGTTTTGGTTCCATTCCTGAATCTCTTGACAGCAATTTTGGACTCAAGGACATTTTGACAACATTTTGAAGCGACGTCGTCGACATACATTTGATTGGTGAATAGAGTAAACAAGGGAAGTTGTGCGCTCGTGCTTCAGGGCTGCGCTGACAATTAGCACGGCCATCTGTGAGTCAGAGGGTGGCGCGCGCACAGCCCCATGTCTTGTCCCTGCCTTCAGCGATCAAAGTAGTTTTTTCATTTTCTCAAACTCAGGGTTGCGCATGACTGTCAAGACATTTTGAAGGCCGAGGACGAGCTCCATCAAGGAAGACCAAAGATGCTTTTTGTACAAAACCTGTTCTGGAGAACATATCCGCTCCAGAAATTGTATTTCTTTCATGGGGAGTAGTGAAAGAAAATGAAGTGATGAGGAAATGTGCCCCCAGAAACATGTTTTAACAACGTGGTAAAATGACCTGACAGATTATAGCTTGGAGGAACTCCACGACAACAACAACAAAAGGGTCATCTGGTGCCGGGCCACACAGAATGAATACATAACTGACATGACTTCCATTTTATTCATTTCGGAATCTGACAGATGTTTCATTTTTAAAAATGACCGGATTCTCTGTTACATCCGTCTACAGTATGTCACTCTTGATGGAGGTCCAGGTGCGCTTCTCGTTTGGCGGTGATAGGTCACCGCTAACATGAAACCCGGGAGCTAGCAAAATGAGTAAAAAGAACAAGTGTCTTTGGAAAATTTCTTTGGGATGGGGAAAAGCCCCCACCAGGAGACAGAACAGGACCATACGACTTTCAAGAATAAGCAGGCTACATTGAATAGACAGTATCGGGAGTCCGACTTCAAATACGGATTTATCTCAACGGGAGATTCCCACGCGCCGAGCCCACTCTGCATAATATGCGGCGATGGCGAGTGGTAGAGTTCATGCACTTTGTATTTGCCCTGTATCTTATTTCGAAGGCACGTTTAAATGTTACCTCAGCGACCTGAGTGTTGCGGTCAGATTCATGTTTATTATTATGTTTAGTTTTATGTTTCATGCAGTTCATATCATATAATTTTTTATTATTATTCTGACATTAAACTGGAAGCGCTTTCTTTGTTCAGCAGCGCCGCGGACGCGCCCCGTTGACAACGGCCGGACTCTCTGGCAACCGCTGCAGTTCTGCCATGTTTGTTGGAGCTCAACAACAGCACTCGAA